>JAXQQM020061115.1:0-49069 GCA_034641835.2 Pinus albicaulis
CTTTTCTAAGTGAGATTTGGTAGATGGTGTAGGAGAATCCTCTAATTCAGCTGCTCCTTGAATTCCAAGAATATTAAGGCTAGGGGTAGATGGTGGTGAATCTTGTCTATGCCTTGAAGAAGATGGAGTTGTGAAAATCAAACTCTTGGCTCTAGCTATAAACCTTCCCCTATAATCTCTTGCTCTATGCATGTCATTTTTTTATTTTTATTTTTAAGTTGGGCTAATAATTCTCTTTCTGATCTTCCAGGTCACACTAGGTGCAAGAAGAGAGCATACTTAAGAAATTATTGAACCAATAACTCTCTTTGCTGATCCTCCAGATCACACTAGGTGCAAGAGGAGAGCATACTTCAAGAAGTTATCAATTTTTCCCTTCTTTTTATTGTTTTTTTTTAAAGAAATTGGCTTCCTAGTTACACTTCCCCGACAACAGCGCCAAAATTTTTGGGTCAATTTAGTGTGTCCTAAATTGCTACATTAATTTTTCAACCCGGGATTCGTAAGCTGACGAAGTGTGGCGCACTATATGTGCAAGATAACCTATCTCTTACTTTTTGTCGTTTTTGGGTTTTTTATTTATCTTGGGGGTATCTTGGTTGGTTTCCTAATGTGAGATGGAAATTCTAAAAGACAAGTATGGATATAAATGTTCAAGGAAATGATGTCCTTTATAATGATTTCCCAAACTTCAAACTTAAAAAGGATTTTAAAACATGCAATGACAAAATTAATTCCTAAAAGAAAATGAAAATGTGCCACTATACTAGTCAAACAAACAGTGAACTATTGATCATGAAACCCATTACCCTTGCTGCATTCTAAATACAAAAGAAACTGTGCTCAAAGAAATCCAAGAATTGCAAGCAAAGTAAAGCTAAAATCAAATTACATCAACTCATATTTTGACCCCTCACCATTAGTCTCGCTATGGCTTTCAGAGGTAACTGATAATGACATGAGCAATTTAATATCTAACTTGCAGAAAAATAAACTAATATCAAACTACACACTCATACTTCAATCCCTCACCATTAGTCTCGCTATGGCTTTCGGAGATAACTGATAATGACATGAGCAATTTAATATCTAACTTGCAGAAAAATAAACTAATATCAAACTACACACTCATATTTCAATCCCTCACCATTAGTCTCGCTATGGCTTTCGGAGGTAACTGATAATGACATGAGCAATTTAATATCTAACTTGCAGAAAAATAAACTAATATCAAACTACACACTCATACTTCAATTCCTCACCATTAGTCTCGCTATGGCTTTCGGAGGTAACTGATAATGACATGAGCAGTTTAATATCTAATCTAACTAGTAAAGCAAATGTACAAAACTGAAATGAATAAAACAGTGCTGGAATTAAAAACTATGAAAAAGAAATCGGCAGAAGGACAAGATTGATTCCATGTCATTAGTCATTGTAGACTATGTGCAAATGCCCGGGCTGCCTATTGTAATCTGGAACAAAAACACTGATCAGTTAACAACAATATAAAGCATGAAAGATTATGGACAGAAGTAAAACGTAAAGCATGAAAGATTATGGACAAAGATGAAACGTAAATACCATGAAAGATGTAATATATATACACGTGAATGACTATGGAACAATGAACGTAAGGAAATGAAGCATGAAACTATACAGTAATACACAAAACCTCGGCGTGTGCAGGGGCCCTCTGCACAATCCTCGGGAAGCAGCTATCAAACACGAATTGTGCTTATGAACAGAGTCTTCTTATATATTCAAAATGCGGTCATAACAGAGAAATAATGTCACAGCAGAGTGGCAATGCAATTACATTACAGAGCTAACTATTATGCGTATGAGAACGCATTATTTATAATAGAGGGTGATATAACTAATTCCCTAAAGTCTGCGCTGATAGAAGACACGTGAACAACCACGTCCAGAAATCTAGCATCATGGCTGCCGTGAAGATTAAATCTATGGAAAGTGGCTGTTGGATTCGGCTTATGGAGCCATTTACAGGTGTTGATATGTCTCCCATGACTTAGAAATGGCCACGAAAGTCTTCACGTGATGAAAAACAGAGTTCTGTCACCGTGGGACTCTTCGGTTGACCACCACTTGGCTACCTTTGACCACAGCCTTCTTAGGTGAATTTGATTGAGCCAATAAGACTTGATCCATGTCCATGTCATTTCCAACTTGCCCATGTGGCTCGATTTGCTTGAAGACACCTGCAATATAGACTTTAACAAAATGGCTGCAGAAATTTGCAGCAGCTGCAGAAAGTGACAAGATTCCGCAGCTTATTGAGCAAAAATCTAATTCAAACATCAAACACAAAACATAGTTAAAAACCACTTTAAATTATCTTTTATGATTAATATGCAATGATATTGATGACTTAGAAGGTCCAGGTGAATGGAAAAGGTCTAGAAAGGTGTATAAGAAAGATGCAAGTTTGGGACTCAACAGGAGAGAAATCTATTGATCGTAATTATTCAACGTATACCTTTGCGTAAATAGTCCATTTTAGTCTGTAAAAGGGGTAAAATTATACTGAAGGGATGATCATTCATTTATTTTAATGAGTTCGAACAATCAATTACTCAGAAATCTTTTCAATTTTCGAGAGTTTGAAAAGAGATTAAAAGAGGACTCCAAGTTTTTGCTTTTTCGTGAATTTTTGAAAGAGTCTGAAAAAGTGATAAAAGTATGCTCTTTGTTGAAAAACGATCAATTTTCCTGAAAAATCCAATTTCTACACAAAAAATCGAAACATTACGCATACCTGTTTAAGATAAATAAAAATCCTTTCTAAAATAACCTTTTTAAAGTGAAAAATAAGAAAATTTAAAATTCATTTATTCGAAAAAACTTATAAAAAGGAATTTCTAACTTCATTTTTACCATTTGAGTTCAGAGTGAAAAGTAAGAGCTTTTGGGTAAAAAAGCTCATGTGAAGATTCTGGAAAATCTATCTGGCGAAATCGAGAACTTTCAGCTCCAAGTAATCCACGACCTCCTTATCTTGCATTTCATCCGTTTACATTTCATTTTTAGGCTTTATAATTCGTTTTTAAGGAAAAATATGTTCAAAAAGTCACCAGCAGGGGTTCGCAGGTGCAACACGTGGGTCCTGCGGACCCCGAATTTTTGCTACATAGAAAAAATTCGTGGGTCTGCACTTGTCTCATAGCACCCATGCGTTCCTACGCACTATGTATGAGAACAAAGTTCAGACCCCGCACAATTAAATTTCAAACTTAAATTTCTTTAATTTCGCCCAAATTTTTTAAAACTAGATTGTTCTAATATGTCTTTTTATGCATTGTAGGATATACAAGATGCTAATTTGGAGACAACGTGAGCATGAAGACGTAGATGATGCTGCAATGCTTCATCTTCCTACAATGCAGGCATTAATAGCATGAGGTTTGTATAAATTCTGGGCCATTCAGGGCATGAGGGTACAGGTAGACCTCCTGACGTGGCTGGTGAACAAGTGGAATGTACAGGACCAGTGTTTCATTATTGGTGGCCACCGGCTCCAAATTGAGCTGGAAGATATCTATTTTTTGACTGGTTTGTCCAAGAGGGGCGAACAAATTTCTCTGTTTGGGAATAGGCCAGGTGGCCAGTCTGTTGCTAGTCTTCGACTAGAGTTCTATGATGATCAGGAAGACTCTAGGGACAAACGGATTGACATAAAAACTATCATCCATCTCGAGCTTAAAGTTATTGCATTTACTATCACCAGACTGTGTGGGATCACAGTGTTTCATGTGGCTACTGGTTCCCAGATGCGAATTGCTATAGACTGTTTTCGAGGCACCATTTTCAACTGGTGCGAAGCTGTGTTTGCCAATGTAAAAGGCCAACTAACCAGAGCAAAGAACGGAAAGCTAAATAAATTTGGATATGGATCCATTGTAGTCACCCTTGCCCTAGAGAGGATCCCCATGTTAGCTTCGCAGAACATTCCTGTTGATGCTAGACGACCTCGAGAACCTAGGATGGTTCGTTGGGTTGCATTGATGGCCCGTCATGCTACTAAGGGTGTCAAGGTTGTTCGATTTCCTTCTACATATTTCTGTTGGCTAGAACGCCAACTTTTGTCATAGAGGAATTTCCATATGCTTGGATATATTTCTGCGGCAACCTAGAGATGGCTCTCCCAGCAAGGGAACCGTGGGATGAATCAGGTAAAAATCATTTCCAACCATTTCTAAATTCTAATTTTTTATATATTTTAATCATCTCAAAACTAATAATCAAAAGTTTTAAATGCAGATGTGGACCCACGGCGACCAGCCCATCTCCAGCCTTATGAGAGGAAGCATCCAGCTGCCGCAACACCAGCCCCAGAGCACCAATCAGCAAATATTCTGTCTGATTTAGAGCATCACCTAGAGTGCCTGACTCTAGACATTCCAGAGACTGACATAGATGATATCCCGCTCAGATTATAGAGATATGTGATTGGTGTCCCAGGACCTTTTAGGAGGTTCCTATGTAGGGTGGCCCGGGCAGTGGTCTCTTATCGTGATCATCATCAGTGATAGGATGATCATGTCGTAGACTTATATTTTTGACCTTTTGTATATCATTTTTTCCGATCATAAGGTGTTTTCAACCTATGATCGAAGACGATGTATATTTTTGAAGCAAACTTCTATGCTATGATATATCACTATTACCGGCTATCTATGTACATGTTATTGAATGTTTGTTTAAATTTACTGTTTTGATTATTGCAAATGTCGATTTATCATACTAGAAGCAACTGCATCTGCTAATGTATTTAAATGTTTTGGAATATGCTGATATTCAATGTAATCAAATTCATGTTCCAAGAGACGAACTCTTAAAAATAACCGTAATAACATTGGATTTCTAATGGCATAAACCCTGTTAAGCTGTAATACAACAAGTTCAGAATCCAACCTAAAGATCAAAATCCGAATTCCAAACGATATGGATTCAGATAATAACTCAATCACTGCACTATACTCTACAATGTTATTCGTTGTTTGACTGAGGCTTACCCCATGCATGGATACTAACTCGTTAGAGGGTGAATAGATAACCCAAGATGCAGAAGAAATGTTCTGTGTAATATGACAAGCACTATCAGAAAAACCAATGTAGGTTTGAAGAGACGTCGAAATCTGCAATATCAAGAGTAAAACTCAGATAAGCAGGAATAGTGTTAAAAACACACTCTAAACTAGGCATGCTTTTCTAATCTAGGACACACTAGTAGTAAAGAAATCTAATCTAATGAAAAAATCTCCACACCAAATTTAAGCATAATATCTCTTCAGATAAAGCCCATTTCCAGGTTTATCTAAAGGGACACTGTCGAAATCTATCACCTCATAGGCCCCTTTTGCCAGCTTCCGCTTAACAATGAAAGGACCATGCCACATGGGCAAAAAATTTCCAGCCCCTAGCTTATCGTTGGCTTGATCGTACACTAAGACTAGGTCTCCTTCTGAAAAATTACGAGGGATAACACTTCTATCGTACCGAGACTTTATTCGTTTGATATGAGCCTCATTTGCTATTGTAGCATTTCGTTGATTCTCATCTAGCTGAGCCAGGTACAAAAAATGTTTCTCCTCTTCAGACGTAGCTGGGAGTAATTCTATGGCTAATTTCAATGATGGAATTTCGCATTCAATCGGCAACACAGCTTCCAAACCGTAAACAAGTTGAAAGGGAGTGAAACCAGTTGATGTTTTTACTGAGGTCCAATATGCCCAAAGTCCTGAAAATAAAATGGAATGCCAATTAGATTTATGGATACCAATAATTCGTTTGATCATAGTGACTAAAACTTTATTGATAGCTTCAACCAGACCATTAGCCTGCGGGTAATATGGAGTAGAACTATCATGGCACAGGCCAAGTTGATCTGTCAGTTCAGTCATCATGATATTTTGAAAATGACTTCCATGATCTGTAATTATGGCTTGAGGAACATTGCATCTAGCAATTATATGATTGAACATGAAAGTTGCAGTAGTCTTTTCGTCTGCCGAAAATGTAGGCATCGCCTCAGCCCATTTAGTAAAATAATCTACCGCTAGGATAATATACGCATGCCCCCCGGCCGAGTGAGGGTTACATGTAATAAAGTCAATAGCCCATTTTGCGAAAGGACCGACATCAATTATAGGGTGAAGAGGATCGGGTGCTGCACGCATTTTACGATCAAAGACCTGACAATTGTGGCATTTCCGGACTGCATAGATACAATATTTGAATAATGACGACCAGAAATAACCAGTGTGCAATATCTTTTGGGCTGTGGCATACCCATACATATGACCGCCACATGCTCCAAAATGGCAGTCATTTAAAACCTTCTCAGCTTCTTCATGAGTAAGACAACATCGGAAAACAAAATCCGCTCCACGACGATAAAGTGTATCACCAATAATATTGTATTGTTGGGATTGGAAACGTATTTTCCGTCGCTGAGATCGTGAGATTTCAGGCCGAAAAGATTGGGTTTGGAGATAAACTATAATATCCCCATACCAAGGATCAAGTGTACTGATAAGAAACAAGGATTCGTTCACAATGGGTTGCTCTGCCACAGTTTCATTATCAGTAGAGGGGAAATCACACATTAGTTCGGCAAAAACTAAAGATTTCTTTGCCTTGGATTTTTCAAATTCCAAGTCAAATTCCTGCAGGATAACTATCCATTTGGAATACTTCCCCCTATCAATTGTTTGGTCAAGATGTACATCATAGGGTTACAGTTAGAAATTACTGTGTTTTTTCATAATAAGATGTAGTGTCGAAATCTTTGGATAGCTTGAACAACTGCCAAGGCCAATTCCTCCACATGTGTGTATTTGATCTCAGTCAGATGCATATTTCAACTAAGATATTAAATCACATGTTCATTATTGAATTCATCTTCCTGAACTAAAACCATCCCAATGGTGGAATGAGAAGTGGTGAGGTACAAAAAATAGTCCTAGTTGTAATTGGGAGGATGCAATAACGGTGCATGGGTCAACGCGTGTTTGAGTGCATCAAAAGATCGATTAGCAGTCTCATCCCAAAAGAATGGAACGTTCTGTTTTAACAACCTGGTAAAACCCTTTGTTAGCTCGGCGTAGTTAGGAATGAATCGACGTAAAAAGTTTGCTTTCCCCTGCAAACTTTGGAGTTGGCACAGAGTCGAAGGAGGAGGCAAATTAACAATAGCTTTGACCTTCGACAGATCAACGCGAATGCCTTCTTTTGAAACAATAAATCCCATTAAGCGACCCGATTCTACACAAAAAACACATTTGTGTGCATTCAGCCAAATTTGATAATGCCTACATCTCATAAAGATTGCTCATAAATGAGTGAGATGGTGGGCCCTACGTGATGAATGAGCAGGTAAATCATCGAGATAAGGTTGCACAATATGCTTAATGTCATGAAATGCGTAATACATAGCCCTTTGAAATTTTTCCCCAGCGTTCTTCAATCCAAAGGGTAGTTTGCAATAAGCAAATGTTCCCCATAGACAAATGAAAGCTGTTTTAGGCTGATCAGCAGGGAGTATGTTTAATTGATTGTAACCAGAAAAACCTTCCATAAAGGAAAACATTTCACTGTCGGCACAATCATCGATAATTTGATTGATATAGGGAGTTGAATTATTGTCTTTAGGAAAAGCTCGATTAATATCCCTATAATCGATACATACTCTTATCGTTCCTTGTTTTTTGTTAACAGGAACAATATTCGATACCCAATCTGTACGAAGTAATTTCTCAACTTCGGCTTTGATAGCAGCATGTTTTCTCGAATGTATATGACGTAAAATTTGACGGACACGTTTGGCATTTGGGTAAGTTTTGATTTCATGTACAACAATTGATGGATCGATTCCTGGCATTTCCTCATATGACCAGGCAAACACGTCACATAATTCTTGAAATAGGGCTTTATAAGTTTGGATTTCATCGTCCGTACAACAAGCACCTATATGAATGTTTTCAATTATTCCTGGCTTAACTGAAATGTCAATAGGAATCGTTTGAGAGATATTTTCCAAATTTAACTCAGAATCAGGATTTTGCAATGGATTCTGTGGTTCCTTGACATATTCAGCAGTAAAAATAGAAGCAAAATCATCTTCAAAACGATCCAGCTCAGGTAAAAACGAAGATCAGTGATGTAGATCTTCCCATGGTAAATCATCAATAAACAAAAGTTCACGAATTTTCTCATCAATATGAACAAAATCAGGAAATTTCGTCGTGGTTGAGCTAGATATAGAAAGTGATTCCTCATGGATCCCATTCATTGGATCAGTTTCGGTTGAAGAAGGGTCGAAAAGCGACTGTACAACTTGATATGCAATTTCAAATGGACTCAAAGGCATCGCGCCAACAAATGAATCTAACTCGGAGTCGGAAGGTATGATCCAAGGATCATCAAACATAATACTATTTGATGAAATCATATGAATAGTTGTGATAGAAGGCGATACGGTAGGAGGAGGAAAGGAAAAATTTCCTAGTAAACCAGAATATTTAATCAAACCTACTCCAACATCCTTGTAAGGGATAGCCGTTTTACCGACGTGCTGGATTGTTTCTGTAGAGGCTAGATCGGAGGAAAAATAAGTCAACTAATCTATTGTAACGATCCTTCCTTGATGTGGAAACTTGATAAGCCGAAAGACCGAAGAAACAACAACAGTCATAGCATAAGACCAACTACGACCTAGGAGAAGGTTATAATCTAGAGGGGCATCAACCACTTCCACATCTAGATTTACGGTTTTGCCTTCGACCCCTATGGGTAAATCCTGCAAAATACCAAAAGAATGGAAACCTCGGCCATAAAAAGCCTTTAGAATTGTTGGAGACTGATTGAGTGTAGGAGAACCAAGCGATTTCCAACACTAGATCGACATAATACACGTTGAAGCTCCCTCATCAATCACAGTCCGAAAAATCGGTCTATTTTTTACTAATACTGGAATCTGGAAAGCCATTTGGTGAGGTAGGCGAGGTGTACTATTCTCTAAATCGAAGATTATTAGGTTCGTGTCCTAAACATCGACAGCTCCTATGGTAGACAAAATTAATTTACGTTGTGCTAGCACGGTTGCAGCACTTCCAAAGCCGACATTGTTGAAGCGGAAATAGCTAAGTCCTCAACAATGTTGTAATTCTGAGTAGCTCTCACATGTGGATTGAAAGATGATTTACGAAGAAAACCTTTAGCAGGCGGTTTGATTACTAAGTCTTGATTGGGTTTCTCGATTTGTAGCGAACTAGAAATAGGAGGTGTAGTTGATGTGTTTGCACTAGAAGATTCTACTTCTTTACCATCAACAAGATTCTTACTACCATAATCTTGCGATTGCGTCGCAATCCTGACATGAGACATCATCAAAATAGTTTCTTCTAAGGCATTCGAGGTAGAACCAACCATCTTACTATCCTGAGTGGGAAAAGGATCCTTCAAGACAGCAGGTTGTTGTGAACCTTTAACGAATTTTGAAACCTCTGCTCGATGTGGGCATTCTTTAGTAAAATGATCCTTGTCGCAAATGAAACAAGGATAGCGAGGCTTGTGTTTCTCGTCATTAGATTTATTTTTATCAGTTTTATCTTTTGAATTCTTTTTGTTTTTATTCTTCCCTTTCTTTTTACCACCGGATTTAGAGTTGGACGTAGATGTCTCTACGACATGAATGTCGACAAAAATTTCAGGGGAAGACTCTCCTTTCGGGGAATTAAGTAAAGTTATAATAGGAAAATAATTCTTTGAAGATTTATTATTACTTTTAGTATTAACTGTACCAATCATGCCATCAGAGGCATGAGACCCTGAAGGAGCTGCAGTTATTTGACCTTGTTTTTGAAGATAAGAGATTTTTTCATGTAAAGTACCTGACTGCGTATAAACGAGGTCAAGGTACTGAGCTTGAGAAATGACTTGCTCCTCAGTAACAACTCCGGCCTTAGCTACATCTTCAGTGATTTTGGGTAATAAATATTTAACAAACCATTCCGCCAAAATTTGATCCGGAATGTAAACTTTCACTAAACGCCTTCTACGTCACCATTCATAAATATGATCAGAAATATATGTGGACGTGGATTTCTTTAGTGAAGTCAATAGTTCCATGCCATTGTCGTATCTGACAAGCAACTGAAAATGAGTCAAGAATGCAGTTGCTAACTGGCTGAAATTATTAAAAGAGCCTCGTGGTAACTCAATGTACCATTTGGAGGCAAGACCAATAAGAGTTATTTGAAAATGACGTAAGCGAATTGAATCATCAATTATTGAATTAGATGCACACCAGAGGTGATAAGTCATAACATGATTTGATGGATCCTCTCCTGACTTACCCTCGAATTTTGGTATATCACTGGGCAACTTATGTGGCATTGGCGGCCAATACGGATGATAGAAAATTGGATCATTCGTAAGGTGTGTCAAATCAGGTAAATCCAAAGTTGCAATAAATGGTAACTAACGGTTAGGGTCGCGAAAACCTTGAGTAACTAAAGTAGTTCCGGGAGGAGGATACCCAGGATAATTGGGAATCAGATTTGCATTAGGAATTGTATAACCTCTCGGGAAACCAGGATTAACCGGACCAAACTGTGGTTGCTAAGGCTGTTGATAAGTATAGCCAGGGTACGGTTGATACTGATAAACTGGGTTTTGTGAAATGGGACCGAATTGATACTGTCCCTGGTCTGGTTGATACGTGAATTGCGGTTGACTTGTGACAATCATACATTTACCAACTTGTCCCGTAGGTATCTGGACTGAAGTCTGAACTGTAGGTCCTAACTGGGGTACAGAGACTTGAGGGATTTGCACGGATGCAAGGATAGTAGAAACTGGAGTTACAGATGCTCCAGAGACAGGTGTTATAGGTTGAACAAATGTTGCAGTAGTTGCAGCAGTTTGAGGTGGAGTCTAAGGTGTACTAGGCCCAAACTGCTGAACAGAACCAGGTGCAAGGGTTTGAATAGTAGGCTGGACAGGTTGCTGGGTTGGACCAGAAACCAAAGGTTGTCCAGGTTGAGAAGACAATTGCACATTAGGTTGCATAGTCTGTTGAATTTGGGACGGATCCCACACCATGTTTATTCTGGGGTATTGTCCCGTAGAAGGTTGAACGTAAGGACCATAGCCTTGTTGAACGTAGGGTTGATAAGTAAGTGGTAAATTTCCGGCTCCTTGTACAAATGATTGACCAGAAGGTGGTTGGAAACCTTGAGTTGGGAACTGACCTTGAGGTTGATAACCCTAAGGCATGTACTGAATCTGGGGTTGATAAGGACCTTGAGGAACATAGTGAGTTTTGGGTTGACCTTGGGGTATGTATTGTCTTGAAGGTTGATAACCTTGAGGTATGTACTGTCCTTGAGGTTTTTCTCCAAAATAATATTGTGCCACAGTTTATCTTGGGAAAACGTTACCTTGAGGTTGCCCCCCAGGTGGTAACTAACTGCCTGAAGGTTGCCCCCCAAGCGGTAATTGACTAACCTAAGGTTTCCCCCCAGGCAGTAACTGACTTCCTTGAAATTGTCCCCCAGGCGGCAACTATCTGCCTTGAGGTTGAGGATTCGGAATATTACTAGACATCATAAATATTTGCTCTGCATTCGACGTTTCAGTTTTAATTCCATTAAGACCAGATGATAATACTTTTTCAATCGGTCGAGGAGCTGAGAAGTAATTGGTCTTGGAGAGTTAATTACTCCCTACTCCAAGATACTAGCCTAAGCTATATTGGTGATAAGAGCCCTAGAAATAAAAAGATTACTAGATGAATTTTAATTAAGCGTTGTTTTTATGGGATGTTCTTTAAGTCAATAGGTATGGAAATGAAACTTTGATGGTGTGAAGACTCAACTTCCAAAAACACTAAAATGCCCCTAAAAATCATAATCAATTCGTTTTCTTTCAATGAAATTCTAGCTAAAGAAAGAGTTCGAGAATGCAATTCTTTTTAAGAGACAATTCCTTCTTTGAACATGAAGAATAACTGGAAGAAAATATTTTTCTCTTTTCAATAAGAACTCAAAATGAGACAAATAATCAATGCTCACAATAAATCTCTTTCACTTTCAAGACTTGAAACTGCAAAAACAACTTTCCTTCAAAAGAGATCTACAAATTTTAAAAGCACTCAAAGCTACAAAAACTAACTTCGAGATCTACAACTTTGAAAATCTAATTGAATAAAAGCTTTAATTTTTTTGAAGAATGTTTTACTTATTTGTTCAGTAAACTAAGGATTTATTTGTCCAGAATAACAAACAAAACAAAAAACATCCAGATATGTTTCCTTTTATAAAAATGAAATTCAAAACTTATAACAAAAGTTTTTTTCAAAGATTTGCAAAGAAACAACTAGATCTATTTCTTAAGAAAGGATGGATTTCACAACCACGTCAAACTCATCAAAAATACAAAAAGACCAATGTAATCTGAGGTATTTCAAACTTCCAATCTTTGAGTCACTACAAAGACCAAGTGAAAAGAAATCCAAATATGCAAAAGTTCTAGAAAATCATCAAAAACACAAATACTGTTGGAACTCACTCACAAAAGGATTTTGACAGAAACAATACCAATCTGGGCAGATACTAAAAAATCTAAATCAAATTAAAGATAAACTGGAAAAAGAAATCTGGAGTTTTTCAAAAATTTTAACAGGGTCCACAGGCTCCCAGAAGTAACAGGTGCGGTCCCGCACTGTTTACTTAAGGAAAGTGCGAAATTGCCCGCACTGTGCAAAAGAACAAAGTGCAGTCCCCATAAAAGTTCAAGAAAAACATAAAATATTTCAAAATTTTCAAAAACAAAGAAAATCTAAGCTACCTAGGCAGATATCCATCAATAAAAAACCAGAAAAAACTTTTCTTCAAATCAGAATAAAGGAAAACCAAAAAACAAGAATCTTCCCCAGTGGAGTCGCCAATTTGTTGGGCAGATTAATCAATCTTGCAGACAAGATCGATCTCCCTAGTACCAAAAGGTAATCTAGCAACAAACAGCCAAATAAACCTATCTTTCTCTAGACATATGCGATTTACAAAAGAATACTATAAAGGTGTTAAGGTCTTACCGTAGATCCAATGCTTGTTCGAAGTAGTTGTCCCTCGGTCACTTGAAGGAGGAGTTATCTTTAAAGACCTACAGTCACAAACAAGAAAACATTAAATAGCACCTGTATATTAAATATTATAAATCATGCCTATCATAGTGATCAAGGAATCTATAAAATAAATAGTTAATTAACAGCTTATTGAGAAAAATGAATTCATTTGTATTAACTTTGAATAAAGAAAACATTACAACCTTAGCCTTGATGTTGAACATGCCTTCCCAAGGTTCGAAGTAGGAATCTCCTCTAGTCTGACAAGCCTTTCACTCTTCCAACTGAGACAGATAGAGGTATGTGATCTTTCCTCACAAAAATCTCAGTTAAATGAGTTTGAATCCCAATCGCACTTAACCTCAAATAATTCTAAAGCTTGAACTCCCCTTGAGGCTACCCAATGCCTCTTTTTATAGTGCAAAAGAGGAGGTTTCAGTTCCAACTATGAAGGGATAGAATCCTCCTTCAAAGGGATAAGCTCCTCACATCAAGGGGTTAGCTTCTTAAGGTAAGGGATACATGAACTTCAAAAGAGTGGTTCTGCCATTGCAAGATTTTTTCTAGAGGCTTCTAGAATTTATTGAAAGTGAGCTTTTTGAGTTTACTTGCACCTTTTTAATCTTTTACAGGGGTCCGCACCCATAACATAGAGAAAGTGAATTCAGGTATGCAGGAGTCATGAACATTAGGTGCGGGACCGCAGGAAAGACAAAGAGAAAGTGCGATACCAGAGTTAAGGAGATTTTTAAGAACTTTTCTCTTATTTTCAAGGCTTGACATGAAGAACTGATATGTTAGACTTGCAAAGGAAGAAGTATGAGTGATAATGAGCTCATACATATAGAAGAATTTCAGGATGACAATTTTCAGTGCAACAATCCCACAGGAGAACCATGTTATACTGGTCTGCCATATGTTCTTTTTGTTCCCTTTCTTCTCTCCTTTAATGTCACTGAATGATTCACATATTAAATACATTTTTTTTATTAAATGAAACATGTATCTACAAATATATATATATATATATATATATATATATATATATATAAAATTTTGAAAAAAAAAACATTCGGTGTGCCCAAAAAAAAATAGTCATGCACCAGTACTGGTGTGTTTGTTTTTATCGCGCACCATCCTCAGTGTGCATGGAAACTTTCAGCGCACTGCAAAACATTAAATATACTATCTTTTGCGGTGCATTGATGAAACTATCCACCCTAGGGTGCATAGCTAGGTAAATGCACCACCCAACATTAATTCATGGTCATCAGTGTGGTCCTGTGAACGACTACACCGTTGACTATATACCAATGTCGGGAGGGCGGTGCGCTATCCAAACTATTTGCCCCAGGGAAAATAGTTTCGTCAGCACACCTCCCTCTTGACATCAGTACACGATCAACGATGCATTCTTTTAAACAACCTCACCGTTGACTATGTACCAGTGTCAGGAGGGCAGTACGCTGACCAAACTATGCACCCCTGGGTGGATAGTTTAGTCAGTGCACCACCCTCCTGATGTCATTACATGGTCAACGGTGCAATTTTTTAAATGACCGCACCATTGACTATGTACCAGTGTATGAAGGGCGGTGTGCTGACCGAAGTATCTGCCCCGGGGCACATAGTTTGGTCAGTGCACAACCCTCCTGACATCAGTACGTGGTCAACAGTGTGGTCGTTTAAATGACCGCACCATTGACTATGTACCAGTTTCTAAAGGGCAGTGCGTTGACCGAATTATCTGCCTCGGGGTGGATATTTTAGTCAACGCACCACCCTCCCAAAACTGGTACATAGTCAATGGTGCGGTCATTTAAATGACCGCACTGCCATATAAGTTTTAAAAAAAAATGGTGTGCCATTTTCGATACTGCACCGGACCTGGTGCAGTTTTTGTTAGCACCGTTCACAGTGTGGCCTATAAACTTATAGGCGACACTATGAACGATGCAAGGCGAATGGCTCTAGTGCACCACGCGGATCTTATTTTTTTTTTAAATGGTAAATTTTAAGTTTTTTAACAAATTTAATCCGCTAAAAATTTTAATTATTGAGAAACAAGTAAAATACATGTACATTTGGGCGTCAAGGAGGTATATTTGCTGAAGAATTTGCAAAACTAAATTTTCCCACCATTTTCCAAAATTCAAACTCGAGAAGGTGGGCAATGGATGGCAGCAGTGCGTGCAATGGGAGCACCGATGGAAGGGTGCCTCACAAAAGGGAAGTTCGCACCGGTGCTTCAGAACTTTGGAGCACTAAAGAAGTGAAAATGTGTATTTTTGGCCGGATTTTTTTTTATTTAACCATGTTTCGATGCGCAGGTTTTTGAGGCGCACCGGGCGGTTTATGCTTAGTGCACCGTGCCTATTTTTGTTTGAGCGCGGGTTTTGTAAGATGCACTGGGACTGTTTTTTAGTAGCACACTGGTGCGCTACAATAATGATATACACCAAGTGGGCTTGGACAGAGAGATCAGTGTCTCAGTGTGCCAATTTGTAGTATGCACTGGTGCTTTGTGAATGAAATGCATTGGTGCGGTTTATGATTAGAAACACACCGAACAAAAAACATCTACAAAAACCTCCACCTACCAACCTCCTCTAGAGACCTCCACTAAAAATAGATATCTGAGCTATTTTTATAAGGGGTTCCTCAAAAAAGTCCGCTATAGGGTATTTTCCTTGTAGTGTCATGTATTGCTATAGGAGGACCTATATTGCTAGAAGAGGGGTTTTGAGAGACTTATTAGGGTGGATATTGAGTCTTGAAGGAATAAATAGGGGGATGAAGGTAGGAGGGAGTGGATGAAGGTTGGGGAAGCCTCCTACCCAAGCCTAAAACCTCTAAGATATTTGTCTCGCACCAAGATGAATTCCTAGGGTGTCCTTAATTGCCTAAACAGAGTGACTGTGGAAACAGATTTTTGGGAGCATAATTGACGGTTGGAAGCATAATATGGAGAATTGCATGTGGAGATGAAAGAGATTCCTTCCCTTGTAGATCAACACAACCCTACAACTAGCCACATGTATGCATAAATTGATCATTAACACAATGATATAAACTACGATGGAAAAGATGAGTTGAATTTGAATAACATCTATTATATGCCACAAAACTATTCTAACCTCTGAACTAATTCCTAAGTTGCAGAAATTAAATATGAAAAAGGACAACTAACATCTATATAATTCCAAGAAATCATAAACAAAATGTTTTTTTATTGAGATTGTGAATATTTCCAACCATTCTCTCACAAGAGGGGTGATAGTGAAGCCTGCAATCACATGTTTTTATAGCTCAACATATACTGAAATAAAAGGAAATAAAATGATTTAAGCTAAGAACAATAAATAAATATAGAAGAGGGAATAAAGCCTCTGGGTTGGGCCCAAACCCAAGGGTTTCAGCCCTCTAAAACTAGCTCAGATGCAACTTAATAACCAACTTCTCATTATTAGAAAATAGTAGTCTCATACATAACATGAAAGTTAACAATGACAATGCCAAGCCCTAGGCTCAATAGATACTCCTAATTGAATAAAAAATTCAAATCCTAATGAGATTTTCAGCTCATTTATTTATTCAAAATGGTAGTTGATAGTAGCTCCCTTGAAAATGGGATTGATTCTCTCCTTGAGCTTCACTTGCACTTGGAGTTACTCGGCTTTCAATGAATTTGAACTTCTGAGTGAGGATGTTGTGATCTCAAGCCAAGTTAGGGAGTTAAGGAGGTGGATAAAATCCCTAGATTCTCTCCTATTTTTCTCCATCAAATCCCTTTATATTAAATGCCTCAAAAATGTTTCTTTTTCCTGCAATTAACCCACATTATGCTACATACTATGACAAATGCCTTTTTACACTTCTTACTAAGAATATTATAACCAAAAATGTGGATTAATGTGATAAAAGGATATTTTTAAGGCTTGAGGATAGCAATGTTAAATATATACCTATTAATGGGACTAATCATCACCCCATGTTCAAGGTGTTGCTCATCCTCCCAAGGTACCTCAGATGGTGTGCCTTCTAGTGGATAAATACTTGCATTTGTCTCTATCTTGGTCCATACCTTCTGCTCCTCTACTTGGTTTCTTCCTTCCTATAAGCCTAACACCAATGGTGGACTGAGCTTGAGTCCTATCAAATTGATCTTCGTTCTCTACATGACTCTCCTATACAATGATGTTCTCTCCAAGGAAATCCTTATCCTTTCAGGAGAGTCATATTCTCTAACTCGTATAATTTTGGGTAAGGCATGACATCTTCTTTGACAAGCTTGGAGACTCTCTATGCCCAACATTCTAAGAGTGTCCTCAAAGTGAAAAATGGCTTTCTCTTGGGTTGTAATGTACTTGGGTGCAAAATCAGAATCATAGGAGATGAGGTTATGAGTGTTGATGACAACCTTAGGGATTAGTAGCTCTGCACTGATATATAAGGGCTCTTTCTCTTCTTTTACCATTACCTTTTTCACCTCTTTAACCCTTTCCTCCTCATGAATCAACCAATATTCCAATGCCATTAGTTGCATATCTCCCAATCATGAATTGGGGTCCCAAAAATTTAGATATGTTAGAATGAAATTGGGCATATAAAACCCAGTTAGCACTGCCCTATCTTCCATACCTCCCTACTTGAATAACTCAATAAACTTCTTGTAGTCATGAAAAGGCAAGACCCATATTGTGCTAGTGATATTATTTGTAACTGCAGCCATTGTACCTTGAGGAAAAGAGCATATGATTTTTATGGTTTCCTGCATTGCAGGGCTTCCATAGAGAGACATTCCATGGTGACAAGTTTTGTTTCTTTCTCTTGCAGCTGCTATCTCAACATCATATTTTATTCTTGTAGATTGTCCTTCGTAATGGACTCTCGTAGTCTCAAATCACTCATCTCCTTTCCCATTTCAGTGACCTTCTCCTCCATGAGGCCCACATCTTCCACATTTATAGATTTGGAAATTTTCATCCATCTATGTGTTCTGCCCTTTTCTATCTCTAGCTCATAGAGAAGTGGGAATGCAAAATTCTCAGGGATAATCCTTCCTCCTTCAACAAATTTATAGTAGGACTCCAAGTTGGGTTGTGGATCAGGCTCTTGAAGCTCTTTAAGGCACTTTTCAATTAATTTTGAGGTGGATTGTTCTTCATGCATCTCCTTCTTTCTCTCTTGTAGCATCCCCTATTTCTCCTGTAGTGGCACCTGTTTCTCTTGTAGCTCTTCTTTTTCTTCTTGACCAAGGGAAATTTGTGTCTTGTTTCTTTTCAAATTTACTACCCTAGTGGTGGGCCTTCCCATATATGTCACATGTGGTTTGGTTTTGGTTTTAGGAGAGGCAACATCGTCAATTTTTCCTTCACTAAGCCCCACTTCTCCATTTTTACTTGGTGACTCATCAATAGTGATAGGGACTTCTTAACGAGGTTATGGTTTCCCTTGTCTGATCCTTGTGCTCTTCCTTGTTTTGAAATATAGGGGAGCTTGCCTTAGCTTCCTTCATTTAGGTTTGACAGGTGTGCCCAATGTAGTGAATGTTGCAGCAACTTCTGGCTCAATATCCCCTGGAGAGAGACTTGTCTAATGTTATTGTTTCTTTGGGCGTAGAAGTCTCCGCAGGGCTTACTATTTCTTCTACTTTTTTCTTTCCTTCTTCTTCCTTAATATCTACTTCTCCTTCGTTTATTTTTGTTTCCTCATCTTCCTCTTCCCCCCACCCCGCCACTCCCCCCACCCTCTTCTTCCTTTGTTCTTCCTCCCTACCTCAAATTCTAGAGGCTAGTGTTTCTCTAGGTTGGATGACTTGGGTTTTAATGAATGTCTCTCTGTCCATGTCTACAGAACTATTCCATATGATAGGGCTCCATAAGTGGCTCAAATCATCCATCACAATTAGGTTTATGAGGCCATGGTGAGCTATGTGTTGATGCTTTCCTTCCCTCACCTTTTTTCTCATTTCAATGACTGATTGTAGGAGGAAATGGGGAACCCTAAGTCTCCTCGGGAGAGGAAATTTTTCCTTGAATCTTAACTCATGGAGAATTCTAAAATGGTATGCATATACCACACTCAATATCCCTTCACAAGATATATATTTGATAATATTATAGGCCACCTCATCCCAGGGGTAAGGTAGGATTTCCCTTCTTAGTTCGTTCATATATTATACATGTTTCTCTTTCAAAATGAAGATGTTTTTCCTCGCTATGATACTCACTTATTTTTCTTCTTTTCTCCATCAAATTCCCAAAGGTAATTTGGTCACTCCACTCACGGTTTCATGGCTTAAATATATTTCAAATCCTCTGAAAATAGTGGTGGCACTATCTTCTCCTTGAGAATGCAATTCCATATAAAATTCATGAGTGATATCATCATCATACCCTTTTAATAATTCAAAGAAATCCAACCATCAATGTCTTCTAAAAATGTTCACTACAAGAGGGTGTTGGTGAATCCTCTTGGTGTCTATGGATTCTTTTCTATTAAACCTTCCTCCCATTTCTTCTATTTCCCCTTCTTGGCGTTACTTAGGTGTGAAATTCAATTTTCAAGGTAATTTGCGTGGTTGAATTAGTGTTAAATTTCCTTCTTATCAGAGAGGGAGAAGGATGCTAGAATTTGTATAAAACTAACCTATTTTCTTCTTCTACTATATTTCCTTCACATAAAATATTTTCTATTGCTCAATATTCTATTACATGCTATCAACTTTAGGAAGAATTCTCCTGCAAGTGGATGGAAAACAAGGAAGGAGGATGTCACTTACTTATTTTAAAAATAGCTATGTATGTGCATGAGGGTTCGGAGACAATTTCAGGTCATCGCGGCTCCCTTTTACCCTTCAATTCTTCCTATAGCTCCTTCTCACATTTCCTCTAGCATTACAAGACCTCTTGTAGCATTACAGGTCCCTCCTGTAGTATCACAACAGGCAGGAAAAATTGGATTTTGTTATTGATTGGATGGTGGAGAGAGGTGGGTATATGAGTGGAGAGTCTAGAAACGAGGTGTATGGAATGAAAGATAGAGGGAGACTTGTTGATTCTTCCCTGTAGCCATAATTATGCGACCTGTTTGTAGTCCCACAAAAGAAAAATGTTAGTAGAAATGGTGTAAGAACTCCCACCTTGTAGTTCTCCTTTTCTCTTTTTTTTTTCTTTTTTATTGGGACAAACATGCTACCTCTATAGAGGTTTTCAACCTGCATGTGTGCCTTAGGCATCTCACATGAGGTTTTCACCTACAGATATTTTATTTTTCTTTTCTATTATTTTTTTCTCATGGGTTTCCTTAGAGATATTTTCAACTCCAGAGTGGGCCTCAAATGCCTAATGGAGGTTTTCATCTGGGCCCTCTTAATATTTTTTCTTTTCTCTTTTTTGTTTCTTAGAATTTTGGTGAACTTAGGGCCATGAGCCTCCCAATCACATTTAACTCTTTGTTGAATGAACTGGCAAAATTTTCCTTAAACAAAGGTTTCTTGTACAATTTAAAACTATGACCATTGACAAGGGAATTCCTTCCTCATCAATGGTTTTGATTTGGGCAAACCCATTCTCATGACACTTATCTACTAGATAGGGACCCAAACATCTTGTTATCAACTTCTTCTTGAAATCCTTGAATCTAAAATCATACAACAAGGCCAAATATTCTTCTTGGAAATTCCTTTCTGTGATGTGCTTGTCAAGCCAAATCTTCCTCTGCAGTTGTATTACCTCAGTGTGTAGGAGAGATTGCATTCTGAATTCATCTAGACCATTGATTTGGAGAAGTCTTTACTCTTATGTTGAAGTGAGATCTAATTCTAACTGAGATTCCATCCTCAAGGTGTTGTACTCAAATTTAATAGATAATAGGGCCTTCTTCCTATAAACCAAATAAAATGGAGTGAATCTAGTGGTGGTATTCCAAGTGGTGTTGTATTCCCTAGTGGCTTCCACAAGTCTGTCTTCCCAATATTCTCTGTTGTTGCTGACAACCTATGTAAGAATGTTCTCCAATGCTCTATTTGTAACTTACATGCCCATTTTCGTGACGGTGATAGGAAATATATGTCCTATGCTTGATATGGTGTTGATTCATAATATCTTCAATCAAACTTGATGTAAATTGTGCTCCTTCATTAGTGACTAATTCCCTCAGAAAACCAAATTTGTAGAAGATATTCTCCCTCAAACATTTATCCACCTTCTTCTCATTTGCTTGCTTTACTTCTTTTGTTTCATCTCATTTGCTCAAGTAATCAGTGCATATAATGATACACATTTTATGTCCTGATGGGGGATCAAAAGGCCCAATGAAATCCATGCCTCACTTTTCAAATGGCTCTAGAGTCACTTGAGGTTGTAAGGGAATTTCATCCTTGGGTGTTTGCTTACCCATCATTTGGCACTGATTACATATGGTAGTGTATATCCTTGCTTCCTGTTGTTAAGTGGGCCAATAATAATCTGATTGTATAACTTTTAAGTTTATACACATAGCAGTAAAGTGGCTTCCACAGGGTCCATCATGGCATGATACGAGGATGTCAAAGACTTCTTCTTCCCTCACACACCTTCTTAGGATCTGATATGACCCCAATCTGAAAATATTTCCCCCAATCCAAGTGAATGGGGTGCTCTTCCTGACAATATTACTTTTATCCCTGGAGGATATGTTAGGAGGGAACCTCCCAGCAATCAAATATATCAAACCAAGGAGAAAGCACCTATATGGAAAAGGTATGTTCATCTAGAAGTTGTTCATCTATCATTTCTTCGTTTCCTATAGGGAATCTTATTATTGACAGGAAATTTGTAACCAAATTTTCTTTCCCTGGTTTATCAACAATAGTCAAATCAAATTGTTTCAATAATAGCAACCATCTAATTATCCTAACATTGACATCAGGTTTATTCATTAAGTAATTAATGCATAAATTTGTTCAAAGAATGCACCACAACCAAGAATTCCTTTTCGGTGGCAATATAATTCGACTCAGCTTTGGAAGGGTTCTTACTAATGAAATAGATGGCATAAGCTAGTTTGTCTTGTATCCATCCTAAGGAATCTCTTACAACTTTGTTTGAGGCATCTATGTGTATGTGGAAAGGTAATGCCCTTTGGGACCTCTAAGGATAGGTGCAGTGGTAAAATTTTCTTTTAGTACTTCAAAATCTTCTTGATAGTTGTTTTTCTAAGAAAAATCTGAATCTTTAACCCATATTCCAAACAATGGTGAAGCCAATTTACTAAAATATTTAATAAACCTTCTATAATACCCAGCTAATCCAAGGAAAACCCTGAAATATCTTTGTTTTGATGGGTAGGGACCCTTTTGATGATGGAAATATTATTTGGGTCAACCTATATCCCTTCCCTAGATATAGAATGGCCAAGGAAAATCCATGCATTCATAAAAAACTGGCATTTCTCAGGGCTCAGTGAGAGATTCATTTCAATGCACTTATTCAAGAATTTACACAAATTAGAAAGAGCTTCATGTAAATAACACCCATAATGGTGAAATCATCCATGTAAATCTCAATAGATTTGGGAACAAGTTCAACAAAGAAACTTATAACATCCCTTTGAAAAGTAGCATCAGCATTGCATAGACCAAATGGAAGAAATATATAGGAAAATGTAGCCCAAGTACATGTAAATGTGGTCTTGTCTCGGTCTTCAAGGATGACCTGAATCTAGTTGTATCCACTAAATCCTTCGAGGAAGGAGAATGTTTTATTTCATACAAGGCCATATAGGACTTGGTCAATGAAGGTAAAATCAAAATGATCTTTCTTTGTAGCCTTGTTTAGTTCTCAGTATTCAACACATATTCTCCACTTCCCATTCTTCTTGGGAACTAGAACAAGAGGTGACATCCACTCACTATTTGAACGGTGGTATATGAACCCCTCATCTAGTAGCTTTTGTAATTATTCTTTCACAATTTCCTTAAGAGTTGGGTTCATCCTTCTCTGGGGTTGGATCATAGGCTTGCATCCCTCCTTTATGTAAATATCATGAGTAAAAACTGAGGGATGCATGCCCTTAATCTTCATATAATCCCAATAAAAAGCATCTAGGTTGTTCCTCAATACATGTCACAACTTATCTTCTTGTTTGGAAGAGAGATAGGGATTGATATTTAGAGTTCTAGATGGTACAAACTCTACCATATTGGCAGGTTCTAGGCTAGAGTCAACAGACAACAAGTTAGTACCAAGACTACTCTCAAATTATTTTAGCAATTCATAAACTCGTATGGGAGTGGGAGGTTTATTTTATAATATATGGTCAATAAGGTCATATTCATCAACCTTACTCCCTCCTTTAACAACGTCTAGAGTGAATACTGGGTAGGGGGTTGTATGATACAATTCATCCTCTTCCTCATCCTCTAACCATATGGGTAAATCATTTCCAACAAAAGGTTGAGCAAGAGGATATAACACAAGTTGTTTTGATAAATTTCCATTCTTGATAGTCCTGTTTCCATCCCTACAACGAGTGTATGAATCAAGAATGGCTAACCAAGGTCTTCCTAAAACGATAGGATATCTATTAAACTTGGTTTTGGGCTGGAGGACTAGGAAATCAATAGGGTACTCCCAAGAGTTATTGGAGACCATGATATCCTCAATAATTCCCTAAGGAGATACTATGGATCTATCTGCAATATACAAAATTGTGGTGGTATTTTTCAAAGCCTCTTGGAGATTGAGTTTTTTCATGATTTCCCTATTCATCACATTGATGACAACCCCAAGATCAATTAGGGTATTAGGGAAAATAATTCCATCGATATGCACATCCACTACTAGGATACTAGGCTCTAGGTACTTTAGGGAGATCACCCTCACAAGAATTAGATCAGATAGTTGTCCAACAACATCAATGGTGTTGGTATATCTTATTATTCTCCCATGCCTTTTGAAACATTTTTACTTAATAAGCTTGTTTTAGATGTGTTTGGTCAATTTAATTGTCTTAAATTGAGTACATAAATTATTGATCGGAGTTGGTAAACTTGTGAAGTGCAAGTGCACAATATATGCTAGAAGCTTCTTTTATTCATTTAGTTTATTGGTGTGACGATTGGATTTTTAGAGATTACCTCTAAGGATGTTTTTATTCTTATGTTCCTAATGAAATTGATAAATTTAAATTACAACTAAATTCTAAAAGTCAACATTCTTTCTACTCTGTAAAACTGAAACAAACTTTCTCTATATTATGAAGAAATCTTGACTAATTTATTTGTTAGTCTCTAAAAATTCTTATTCTCTAACAATCTTGTGCATGAAGATAAAATCGAATTCTAGAAAAGAGAATTTATACATTTTTATGTTTTTGAAATGAAATGTTATGGCAATGAAACTCGTAAATAAATCACTATAGCTCTTGAAAAGAAATCACTCATGAATGGAAAAGAATGAACTCATATGCTGAAAGGAAATCACTCAATCACTACTATTTCAAAAATAAATCACTCATGCACTTGAAATAAACCACTCATGAACTTGTAAAACTACTCTAAAATAAATCACTACTGCTCTAGAAGTAAAACTATGAATATTTTGCAATTCAACAATTCGAAATGAAAGATTGATGAATCTAATTAAAATGATAAAAGAAGACTTATGAAATCATCTACATGAAATAGCAAAATGGAATTTTGGAAACAACTACAACAAATGACAAATTGGAATTCTGAAAACAACTATGGAAATTGATAAAATGAAAACATGAAAACTACATTAAAAAGATAAAATGCAAAACCTTCACTGTTTGCAGGGGCCCTCCACAAACAAGTGGTCTCAAAGCTTCATATAAACATTCAGCTATGCATCAAATCTTCAAGGCACTTCTTCATTAAAAAGGAATGAAAACAGAGTTTTAAAACTTCACAATATGCTTTGGAAAATTAACCTCCCCTCTTTGTTTCAATGGAGTGTTTATATAGGGGTTGCAATGTAACTTCATGGAGATTCATATGGCTAAAGATCAGAACTAAATGGAAACCTATTTGCCATGAATTTGATGAAACACAGTCCATTCCAACATCTGTTTGCTTGACTAGGCATTTGTTGACACATGGACGCAATGTTTGGTCACGCAACTACAAAATAGGGCTCCAAAGAACCTGAAATATCTCCCAAATGGTAATGAATTTGGAAAAACTGCTTAGAGGGAACTTAATTGGGCCCGTGCTAAACAAAACCGATATTTTTTTTTTGCGAGATTCACTTTACTTTGCTTAGAAAACACGTTTTAAGTTGACTGGTCAAAATTGCTGCGATTTTCTCTTGATCTTTGCCTGGAGGTCCACATGTGTGAGCTGGGTGGAATTTGATTAACAACAATCCATATTGGCAGGTGTGAGCTGGGTGGATTTTGACCAACAACAATCCATATTGAAGTTTCTAGAAACAATGTCCACGTGTTGGATTTCATTCTACAGTGGTGCTACTACCTCAACCATGGAGACAACTGCGAAAACTATAGAAACTTGAACTGTCAAACTATCATTAGTAAAACCATGCATAATTCTCTTTAATTCATTAAAAATAATATAAATAATAATAATAAACCATGTAAACATGTATGCGGGAATTTGGTGCATTTATGAAGAAATATTGTTAAAAATCATGAAAATGGTTGAATGGAATGATGCGAAAATATATGGTTTCATCAACAAAATTATGAAAAAAATGGAGTCTCAACATTCCCCCACACCAGAGATTTTGCATGTCCTCATGCAAACAAAGCATTGAAAATATTCATAATCCAACTAGTTCCTTGTGTTCCTTTATTCTGTCAATTCGACTAAATCCTTCACCAAAGCTCCAAGAGAGAAACTTTGACCCTTTATCTCAATAACATGCACTTTTCCCCAACCCTTCATTATTTATTATATGCAACTTTTGTGGAAAGAAATGATGCCCACATAGTAGCATATCCAAGTACTTGTCGCTATTTTAATTGTGCTCAAAATGTTCAAGCCTTGGTAGAATACCATATTGTGAAGAACACATCAAGACTTTTACTCCATATATAGAATGTGATTTCCATCCTTGTGAACTTCATCACAATAGTTTGGCTGGAAATGATCATAGATTGCAGCCCATAATGATTGTCTTCTTATCTTCCATGCATAGAAACCAATCATATTTCAACAATGTTATCAAATAGTTTCTTCAAGAACTCACAAACTAATGAATGAATAAGAATTCCCAATGTGAATCTTTTGGAAATATGAGTTGCACATAACACAAAATAAGAGTTGTTGTTGAGAGTTATACAAATCATCACAGCCTAAAATGTGCTTCCAAGTGATTTCAAGAGTGTGTGAACAAAACTTTGTTGCAATCTTCTTCTTGTGGCTTTGTACTCATCATTTCTTGGCTTCCATTAAAAATCTAAAGATGAGCAATATGACACATAATTTAATTTCTCAATGTACCTTTTGATCATGTGTTAAAAACATGTACCATGAAGGCAAGTTTGTAAAATAATTCTTTTTCTCAAGAACATCATGTTGATTGACCATTAAGGAAAGCATGGATTAACATGAAGAGAAAGTTTAAACACGAGAGTGGTGAAAGCATAGAAGAACATCATTATGACCATGGAAAACAATGAGATGATTGCACGGGTGGAAATAATTTGTTATTAAAGAATCAATCATAACTTCTGGGATTGGTTGTTAAAAGGCATGACAAACAATAATGGGGGAAAATTTGGAACTACATGTTTACAATAGCTTTTCATCAAAATTTATAGAATTTTTAACAAATTAAAAAGTTTAAGGCTAGTTTTACCTCAAGTTGACCTTTTGGAATTGGAGAAGAGAACATATATGATGGGTGATTTGGTGTTGATTTGGCTCAGATACTCTACTCCATGATGGGTTGACCTCCACTTTGACCTTGCTCCACAAAATGTATCTTTTTCATGCAACATATTTGTTTTCTCCAATTTCTCTCAAATGGTGAATCATATTCTCCTAAAATTTTATGAGGTTGTTACTATTAATATTGGGCATCTTTCCACAAAATATCCCAGCCAATGGGTGCACAGATCTCAAGAAAAATGAGAAATGGTTGTAGGTGAAAGTGGCCAATTTCTTGAAAAATACACACTGGAATTTTCTGAATTTTTTTTAGTTCATTTAACCTACCTCAATGCATTTACCATAAAATTTTTAGGCCCAACGGATGCATGGTTTGCAAGTTATGATCAAATCAATTTCTTCCATGTTTCACCCTTCACGCTGCCCAATGTTGTAACAAAAAAAATGTCATGAACTCATTTTAAGGCCAAATTGAGTGATTCAAAAATGAAACCGTGTATTCTTACCTTTTCTACCACCAAATGCCTTCATAATCCTATTTTGATGAAGAAAAGGCATTGTTGTGAAAAAATACTGAAATCTGCCCTAATCTATCCAAAATGATGAAAAATCAAAATCCACCTTAAAACCCCACTTGAAATGCCCTTCAAAATTTCTATTTTTTGAATTCTTTCCACGTGTTACTCAATTTAGCATGTTATGAGAAAAACTAGAAGCTCAGAATTTTTTGTTTATTCTCCAATATATTGCAATATTTGTGCCAAAACTGCCTCTGGAAAAAAACTGCTACAGCAATAGCTGCAGAAACTGCAACTTTCCGCAGTTGTTGAAAAAAAATGTCAATTTTTGCCAAAAAAAATTTCTCCGGTTTTGAACTGCTGATTTGAATTTTGCACTGCATGTTGAAGTAGAAACCATGAAACATACTGCATATTGATTGAAATAGGCCCAAATTTATTGGTTTTCCTGAAAATAAAAATGAAATAAAAAGTTTTGTAATGGTGCCATCATGCTGCTATTGAATGAAAAAAGGATGAACATGCTGCTACAAGAAACCAATAAAATATACTGCTGCAAGTTGTTGTTGATTCCATAAAACCATTATTCTTCATCATAGCCAAAATTCATGGTATAATTCTTACCATGCGAATGAATGTGTTAAATTTGAGCATGGGAAGAAATCACTGGATTACGGATCAATGATGAAAATCACTAACCAATGTGAGACAACTCACTGATAATGTAAATGAGTGTCAAGGTATCTGAGTGCATGTTGACAAGGACGAAGGAATGTGTTGAACTCAAGTAACCTGCAAGATCTGAAAATAAAGAGACATTGTTGTATTCCCATTGTTGTCAACGAGGAGGCTTGCCATTGATGTATGCATGTTCCAAGGCACTCCAAACAATCTCTAATATTGATCCCAAATAAGGTGTTGAGGTTGATGGGGCAAGATCTGTTGGAAGGTTGACCTTAAGGAATTCCACATCATCAAAATCGAGCATAGGACCAAAAATAATTTGAAGAACCATACCAAATGATTGAAACCATCATGAAATTGCATAACTTATTGTGAAATTTGCTCGCTAGTTTCCTAGTTTTCAAGAAAAGCTCATGTCCAATTGCGCCAACAAGCTAGTTTTCACAATAGAACTTATTTTTCTATTTACATTTTTTCTTCCTTTTCATATGTCCTTCTCTACTTTAAAAGGTAATCTTATTCAAGTATATGAATAATTCCAATGGAACCATGTCTGTAACATGATGATAGATAAAATCATATGCATGTTTTAAATATACTCTTTGATATGTACCAATATATGAGAGACCAATTGCCTTGATTGAGATGATGTCAAAAGATATTGAAGAATTGAGCATTGGGATTCGATGAATCCCCTGAAAAAAGATAAATTGTAATCTTGTATTCCTTGGCTTCTTTCTATCATGTCATGCAAGTATTCAGAGATGTGATCTTCATTCATAGAATTTGGTGATAGGCAGTCGTGAAACTTTTCAAACTTTGGTTCCAACAAATTCTCTTTATCGAAAGGAATCCATGATTCTTGGAACTTATCCGAGTCTTCTTCTTCTGGATGTTGTTCTTCAATGATAGATGGTGAATCATTTTGCAATACCTCAAAATTGTAAGTTGATTGAGGTATTTTATTGTTGGGGATATGAAATGGTTGTGCAGGTACTGGAGTGGGAATGGATCTTTGGGGTGCTTATGTAGATGGTAATGGGAAAGGTTGAATTGAGGTCAAATGAGGGTGATATTGATGTTGTGGTGGAGGTGAATGGTATGGATAACATTGATGATGGTATTGAGGATAGAGAGGGAAAGATTGAGGATATGGTGGATTTCCTTTGTAGGGCCTTTGCCAACTTTGTTGCCAAGATTGGTTTTGAGGTTGGGATTGAGATGGCCAAGGTTTTGAAGGTTGATTTTGAGGTTGGGATTGATATGTTCAAGGTTTCTGAGGCAAGGGTGTTTTCCAATTACTTTGATATTTTTGTGCATAAACCTAAAATTGAGAATTGAGATCTTGCATCATATAAGGTTGATGAGGCTGCCATGGTCTTCTTGGAGCTACATAACAAGATTGTTCCAGTGTTTGATTTTCTTCCTGGTAAATTGCCTTTAACCATGGTAATAATGGGCTATCTTTATTAGTATGTGATCCTATAGAGATGTCACAAATTTTAATGTTATCAAGTGGAAATTCATGAAAAGCATGTTTCTTTCTACATTTAGGGCAAAATACAAATGAAGTAGCATTCTCAACTTTTTGTTTGTTTTGCATTCTTAGCATGTCAATTTGTTCATTTAAATTACCAAGAATGTTTAGAAAATTGTTAAGTTTCGTTTGAATTACCAATCCTCATGTTGACTTACTTTCTCTTGCCATAAATGGATCTTGAGGGGATCTTACATAATTTTATTTTCCTCTTGATATGTTCTTGCTCAGTACACAAATCTTTTGAAATGACAATTGATAGACATCTCCTTTTCCCACCATATTAAGAAGATCAGTCCATTCATCATTTATAGCATTTAGTAGGAGAGTTTTTAATGCGTCTGATTCTAAATTATGCAATTTAGATCTTTTGATATTATAAGTAAATTTGTCCACTAAATCTTCTAGGCTTTCCTCCTATTTTTATTTCATCTCAATGACTCCATTTCTAAGTTCATGGTGTATGCAATAATCATTATATTTTTCCAAAAATACCCTTTTCATATCATCCCATGTCGTTATAGAATTTTTTCATAAAGTCATGAACCATATAAGAGCTCTATCCTTCAATGTTGCCGGAAAAAAAATTCAATTTTTGAATGTGAAATGAGTAGCCATAAGATCTAAAAATTATTTCAAATTCAAAAAGAAAGGTTTCTGGGTCTTGTGATCTCATACCTTTGAAGTTAGGAAGTACGGATGGAGGGATGTTATTCATTTGAATGTTGATATCAATTCCTTGAATGGGAAATCCAAAAGGATCTTGCTCATTGTCATCATCACCATCCATTTCTTCAACCTCATTTGTCACCTCTTCTTCTGTCTGAAAAAATAAGAATTCATGATGTGGATGTGTGACTCTCACTGAACCATGTGATATAGTGGGGGTGGTAGGTGATTGACATTTTTTTTTTAAAGAAATGAAAAGGCTCCTATTTACACTTCCCCAGAAATGGTGCCAAAATGTTTGGTCAATTTAATTGTGTTAAATTGATTACATAAATTATCAACTGGAGTTGGTAAATTTGTGAAGTGCAAGTGCACAATATATTCTAGAAGCCTTTTTTATTCATTTATTTTATTGGTGTGATGAATGGATTTGTGGATATTACTTCTAAGGATATTTTTATTCTTATGTTCCTAATGAAATTGATAAATTCAAATTACAAATAAGTTCTAAAAATCAACATGCTTTCTACTCTGTAAAAACTGAAACAAACTTTCTCTATCTTATGAATAAATCTTAACTAATTTATTTTTTAGCATCTAAAAATTCTTATTTTCTAACATTCTTGTGCATGAAGATAAAATCGAATTCTAGAAAAGGGAATTTATACATTTTTATGTTTTTGAAATGAAATGTTATGGAAATGAAAATTGTAAAGAAATCACTATAGCTCTTCAAAAGAAATCACTGCTGAACGGAAAAGAACGCACTCATATATTGAAAGGAAATAACTCAATCACTACTATTTCGAAACGAAATCACCCATGCTATTGAAATAAACCACTCATGACCTTGTAAAACTACTCTAAAATAAATCATTTATGCTCTCAAAGTAAAACTATGAATCTTCTGCAATTTGACAATTCGAAAGGAAATATTGATGAATCTACATAGAATGATAAAAGAAGACTTATGAAAGCATCCACATCAAATAGGAAAATGGAATTTTGGATGCAACTACAGCAAATGAAAAATTGGAATTCTAAAAAAAACTACGGAAAATGATAAAATGAAAACATGAAAACTACATTAAAAACATAAAATGCAAAACCTTCATTGTTTGCAAGGGCCCTCCAAAAATATGTGGTCTCAAAGCTTCACATGAAAACTCATCTACACATCAAATCTTCAAGGAAATTCTTCATTAAAAAGGAATGAAAAACAAAGTTTTAAAACTTCACAATATGCTTAAGAAAATTAACCTCCCCTCTTTGTTTCAATGGAGTGTTTATATAGGGATTGAAATGTAACTTCATGGAGATTCACATGGCTAAAGATCAGAATTGAATGGAGACCTATTTTCCATGAATTTGATGAAGCACAGTCCATTCGAACCTCTTTTTTCTTGATTTGGCATTTATTGACATGTGGGCACAATGTTTTCTCACGCAACTACAAAATAAGGCTCCAAAGAACCTGAAATATCTCCCAAATGGTATCGAACTTGGGAAAATGGCTTACAGAGAACTTAATTGGTCCCCTGATGAACAAAACCCATGTTGTTTTTTGTGAGATTCACTTTATTTTGCTCAGAAAATGTGTTTGAAGTTGACTGATCAAAACTGTTGCGATTTTCCCTTTATCTTTTCCTGGAGGTCCACAAGTGTGAGATAGGTGGAATTTGACCAATCAGTATCCATACTGAAGCTTCTAGAAATATTTTCCATGTGTTAAATTTCATTCTAGAGTGGTGCTATTGCCTCAACCATGGAGACAGTTGCGGAAACTATAGAAACTTGAACTGTCAAACTATCATTAGGAAAACCATGCATAATTCTCTTTAATTAATTAAAATTAATAGAAATAATAATAGAAAACCATGTAAACATGTATATGGGAATTTGGTGCATTTATGAAGATATGTGGTTAAAAATGATGACAATGGATGAATGGAATGATGCGAAAATGGATGGTTTCATCAACAACATTATGACAAATTGGAGGCTCAACACATGGATTGGTGGAAGAATTTTTTATTCTTTTCCCCCTCTCTCAACCACTGAATCTTTGACTTCTATCGCCATAATATTTCCTCTTGTTTCTTTCGTTCTTCAAGATCCTTTGTCAAGAGATATTATTTTTCTACCAGCTCTTTTGTGCGGCCATCTTGGATGATTCGCTTCTCGACTTCCTCTAGGCTGGCTTCTGGCTTTCTCTTCTCCTCGAATATATTGCTAAAAGTTTCATGGTTCCAAGATTTAATATTTCCTTTGAGTCCTTACAGCTTATTTTGAAAGGATTTCGTTTTTTTATGAGGCAGGTAGCCCAAGGCTTTCCACCGTGATGCTAATTGGTCTAAGAATTGGTGTCGTAACAAAAAATATCTCAAATCAAAATGGGTGCCTCTGGGGGGGGGGTAGATAAGATCATATCCACACTAATGGGATTATCATCTAAGCTAGTGGATGGAAGGATCTCGGATGATAGTCGAGGGTCAGCCATGATAAGATGCTCAAAGAATAGGAACCGGTTGAGTCTGCATGCAATCTGATTCACTCCCCCTCTGCGATTGTTCAAGGTGTGCAGACCTTGGCAGGGGATGACATCAACTAAGTGTATAGCTTCAATAGTGTCATTGAAGGCATGTGAAGATGGATCTAAGCGGTGGACTCCCCCATGCTTTTCCTCCAGTTTGTCGATCATGTTTTAATCTCCTCCTAGGACCCATTCTTCCTTTGCCCATGATCTCTTGAGGCTTTGTAGATGCGCGAGGAATAGGGTTTTCTCTTGAGGCATGGGCGGATCATAGACCATGGTTAGACTCCTCCACTGTTGTTCTCCTATCATACGGATTGAGGTCAACAACGTGAATTTGGTGTTGTTCCAGTCTTCTGGGATAACTCTCCTTCAATCCCATAGAATTTTTATGCCCCCTGTAGATCTGGTGGCTTCGATCATCATTGCTTGGTTGTTCCTCCAACATCGTTGGTTGTTTTCCTTAAATTTTTCATCACGCACCTTGATTTCTTGAAGAATAACAATCTCAGGTCTATATTTTCTTACTTTTTATTTAAGGTAGCAGATCTTCCCCTCGCTATTGAAGCTCCTGATATTCCATGACATGATCTTCATGAGGAGGGAGCGATGGATTTTAGAAAATAATCCATCAATTGACCCTTCTTCCATGAGTTTACCAAAAGTTCACCAGCTTCTCGAATAAGTTCTTTAGTATATTTTCATCCCTTCTTACTCTTCTCATATCCCTCGGGGTCTAGGATTATTATGTTGAGAGGGTTTCTCTCTTTGTCCGTGCTTTGGAGATCTGTGTATGCTCATCTAGAACGAGCAGACCATTGGTTGAAAAGAGTGCCAAAGTGGTTCAGTTGATTACTTGGGATATCTTTGATGCCCAATTTTCTCGAGCTCTTGAAGATTTCTAACATCTTTTTCTCCTTAGCTCCTATCCTGTTGTGTCGCTCCTCAATTTCTAAGATCTCAATCGTTTGTCTCAGGATCTCTTGTACTTGTTGATCTAATTCATTGTGCTCAAGGAGCTTCCACTTGGTATTTAGCTTATCTCCTAGGGTGGAGAGTAACTTATACATGTCCATAGATTGGGGAAATTATTTGGATGATGAGGGAAGGGGTTGGGAGGGGGAGGGTTGGGATGGAACAAGGGCTAGGGATTAATTGGCCAAGGTCATGAAAGGGTTATTGGACTCTGAGGGCATCGAATGAGAGGAGGAGGATGGGGCCTACAGATGCGGGGGATGTGCATGCAAGAGGAGGCCCAAGCGATCAGGGGGATTGGGTTGCAGGGGCTGATTGGGCCGGGGTCGATGCCCGTGGATAGGTTGGAAACTATCACCCTCCCTAGCAATCACAGTTGCTCGACCCTCTTCTACTACAGTTGAAGGGAAATATTTGAAGAGATGTCCATACTTATGACAACAGTGGCATTTGAAAGGGACATGCTCATAATCAAGAGGTTGGGTCCAAGTAGAGTCATGGTAGATTAGATCTATAGATTCAAGAAGCGATTGGGATATGTTCATATGGACACAGATCTTGGCATAAGTTGAATTTTGTCAGCGTTTGGTGATCTCAGAAGTTTTAACAAAAGTTCCTATGGAGTTCCCGATTCCTTCGAGGATGAATGGCTCCCATAATCATCTTGAAGGGAATAGAGCGGAATCGACACAAGAGTCACGGTAAATTATTCTTTGTTTGGGTTGTAGCATTCTTCCCAGTATTAGAGAAAGAGGTGTGTGCTTCCCATAAAGTATGTTCAGTTTTCAAAGATCCACTTTTGGTCTTCCAGATCTTCAAATATCATAGTGGAGAAGCATTTGGCCCTGATTCGAAGCTCAAAATTTCCCCTTGGGGTCCACTTATTCTATATCCAAACCAAAATGTCTTGCTCTCTGGGTGAGATCCCTAAGAATTTGTAGATCATTGCATGATCTTTCATATACTGATGTGCTTTTTCAAGTCGATTGTTTGGAATAACAAATTTTGGGTTAATCGATACCTTGGGGAGGCATCGACTTGACCCTTCCTTCACTCTCCACTGTGCCCCCATTACTGGGGTTTTTGTGGATGAGTTAGTGCCATTCGACCCTTTGGCAGGTCTTAGGTGAACAAAAGGAGTTTGGTTCATCGCGTCACGGTAGGATTGTGACCCCTCATGCCACGGTGAGGGGCTTAACATCAGCTCGACCACCCAGGCCTTGGAAAGGTTTAGAACCCCACAGGGTCAACGCATAAGAGATCCAAAATTGCAGACCGTCGGCACAGAAGGCGAGGGTTGTTCGAGTGAAACCCTAGCAGAGCCAATTTGCATCAAAACCAGACAAGTTGTTATGTGGTATAGTTCTACTTTTGTTTAAAAATAAAATGTCTAATATTTTTTTTATTTACCACGAGGGTATCCCTTTCCATTTTTCTTGTAACTTATTTAGCTACCATTTTGATGCTCTTTATGCAAACCATATGTTTCACTTCTATTTGCAATATAGGAGGTAGCCTTAAAATCTCATGGAGATGTAGAGAAAGGTCAAGATTTTATTAATTAAAGGAAATGGAAATATTTAAGAAAAAATTATAAGAAAATGTATATAAAGTTTCTCATCATAATTATGGTAAAGGTTGTAAATTTACAATAATAATATTGGTTATTGAAAAAAAACCCAAATGTATAAGGAAATTTATATTTTATGAAAAATATAATTAATTTAAGAATATAATTACTTGTAGGTTTGTTATCGAAAAAGTCACAAATGTATAAAGAAAGTTATATTTTATAAAAAAACATAATTAACTAAAGAATCTAATTAATTTAATAGGAAAGTTTATATTGAGAAAAGAGTGTTAAATTTCAATTTTTTATTATTATAAATATCACATATATGCTCAAATTTTAATAAGAAATAATATCCTTTATCATTGTGGCAGTAACTTAATTTAACACTCTAGATTTGTCTATGAGCATTCATAAGCTATAATACAATAATATAGACTTGTGACCGTCTTAGTCTACTATAATTTCAGATAATTTTGATATATATATATATATATATATATATATATATATATATATATATATATATATATAAGAGATGAAATTATATATAATTTTTTTGTAGATGTGTCTATGAACATTCATAAGCTATAATACAATTATATAGACTTGTGACCATCCTAGTCTACTATAATTTTGGAAAATATACCATAATTTCAGATAATTTTGATGAAAAAGGTGTGTATATATATATATATATATATATAAACAACGTAAATTTTGAAACGGGAACTATAAACTTGGGAAATCTAGCCAAAAAAACCCCAAAAAACATGAAAAACGACCCAAAAATGAAAAGGGTGTATTCCAGAAAGTAGTTTTTTTTTTTTTTTTTTCAATGTAAATTTGCAACATTTGTAAAATATGGCAGTAAAACCAATTTTCATGTGCCAAAAAAATGGAAAAAAAACACAATGGTTGGTGCTAGAATGGTGCTAGAATACCAATTTTATTTTCTGGATACAATTTCAACCTATTTTTAGTGATGGTGTTAAATATAAAATAATGACATTTTAAACACATTAAAATTCTAATCATTTTTATACATTTCATTTAACATATAATATCATGACACTAACAATCACTAAAATTCTATTTGTTTTCAACCATAATGTTAAAGATAAAATATATTTCACCAATTTTCACCCATAGAATTAAAAAATATTAAATTTTCAAAACATTTCAACCATGATATTATGAACAAATTATATGACTAAAATAGCCCAATGAAACATAAATTATTTCTCCAAGTTATTGTTGCATTGTCAATATTTTAGAAAAATGAATTCATCATAATTAAAACATATAATCCAAAAAACATAAAAATGACTCATAACTTGAAATATCATTTTCATTGCTCAATGCAAACATCATTTATATCGATTTTCTTACAAAATTATTCAAAATCACTGATATTTTCTTGCACACCATTAGAATTCACATCTTCAGATGAATGAATCGATGCAGATGAAGATGTTCCATATTCTTCTCTTTCATCAACTAGTGCCCCATCTGAGTCAACATGCATGCCCACCACTTGAGGTTTCAAAATTCTTGTAGATATATGACTGGGTTCAACAGACTGCCATCTCAACACTGTTTCTTGTGGTATAAACCTCTTAATAATATCTATCGTCCTGGAGCAAAGAGTTCCTCTCTTTATTAAATTGAAGTCATAAAGAAGTATGTCAACTTCATCCAATTTTAAGAGGCCTATGCGGCGAAAATTTATATTTGTACCCTTTATTTTTCTCTTTCCGCCAATTTTTTTATCAACTACTATATCTGGCTTGTACACAACATTGAATGTGTGTGTTTTTGTGGCATAAAAATGTACTTCGACACTTGTAACATCCTCATTTTATGTAATCACCTTTATAACCTTGGCAACTTAGAATGGATAGCCATGTGGATCTTCATGTGATAAGAATGTGATCATGCAACCCTCCTTAATATCGTGTACTGAACCTCTGTAAAGGTCTTCCATGGCTTCACGTTGTGCATGAGCTCTTCTAGAAACAATATACATTTCTCTTTCCTCCAATTGTGTAGAATTAATAATACCATGTGATTTTTGTTGTTCAAGAATGTTTGTTTCCTCCTATTAATTTGACACATTTTTTGGCCAAATAAATGGAATCTTCAGAAGCATATCTTCATTTGTTGGTCTTGAAAGGATATCACTCTGATCATTGAAAAAATACTCACCAAACTGAATTAGCAGCATCAAAGTACTCATCTGTATATCTAATGTTTATTTTAATTTCTTTCACGAATTTAGAATAAACTATATCTCTCTTTTTCCTTCGTGCATTATTAACTTCATCAAATAATTGTAATAACAATATATTTGACGCAAATATTGGATGATATGGAATGAACTTCAAAAATTCCAACTTGATCTCGCGCCCATTCTGTAGTTGTTGAATACTTCTTGCCCCATATAAGTGTTTTCCCATCAATTTGTTTGATACGAAATTGATGTTGGAAGCTAATGTCATTAAGTTTTTCAATTCATTTCTCTTGAGCATGTGGTCTGAGAGTAAACCTTCGCATGTCAATAGTTTCTTCTAACAAATGAAAAATAGGATCTGGCATATATGATTTCTTAATACATTCAATTAATGATGGAAAACTCCCAAGATTATTCCTCCTCAATGTTACTGAAAAACGACTGAACATCTGATCAATATGGTTGTGAGTGTGCCCAACAAGAAGGAAACCAACCTTTACCTTATCAAAAATTCCCAATTCAACAAGCATGTTTAGATATCCAAAAAAAATATGATTTTTTTTTTCATGACAAGTGTTGTCTAATTGTAGATATAAAATTCCAGGAAGATTACCACCCCAATGAGAAAGAACATCATGAATTATGGTTATTGTCAGATTTCCATCGTTATGAATATTTGGAGCTGTGATGTAAAATTTTGGCAACATTTTTCCATTGAAGACCATACACCCAACCAAATGAAACTTGATAAAATTTTCCTCTTGCAAATTTTTTGGTGTACAAACAAAATGTGGTAGAAGTTTTTTCTTCTCGTCCATACCATCAATTATGACACCCAAATATTTATTTGGATTATCATAACACTTATTTTGATACTTGTACAACTTTTTACTTTCACTTGTTTGTTGTTTGTGATGCTCTTGAAGGGTTTTAACAATGGAATCTATACATGACATAAAATAAACGTATTAATAAATGCATTTTCATAGTTGATCACTATACAATTTAAAAATATAATTTTATGAATGCTTAGCTCTTTCTGCTCCTTGACATTTATCCCTTTTTCAATTTTAGAGGAGCACATGTACTGCAAACCCCCATCCTTGTCTTCCTAGGGATACAAACATTGTTGAATTATCTCCTCCATATTTGCACTGAATATTGATATGTAATAAAACGACCATTTCCTTCAACACCTTCTGCATATTCCTTATATAAGTTGTAGATTTCTCATCTTGAGAAATTATCTGGAATATGTATTGTATCTCTATTTAGCATACACTCTCCATGTTTTGAAAAGAAGTCTTGCAGCCATGACATTGCAGTGATTTCTAGTGGCCCAAATTCTCTTTATGAAGAACTTATGAATAATATGTAGGATCCTTTTCCAAACTATCTTGGATTCTTGATAGTTGAAAATTTCCACTTGAATGAATCATTTTGAAAGGCTTTCTACAGAGCAATAAATACCCAATATGATAATCATAACCTGCGAATGTAGATTGCATGCACCCCATTAAATATGAATTTTGCATGCTTTTATTCATTGACAAATAGTTCTTCCTTTTCTCTAAAGAAAATTTGAAATCCATATGTTTAAAGCAATATTTTTTACAACAGTCACTTGAAATGAGCTCACTGATAGAACTTGTTCTTGTGAGATATACTAATTTACCCCTTGTATAACTAAAACATTTTGGATAGATGAGAAAAGGTTTACTCCTACTCCTAGAAACAATAATTGTTGGCAACATCTCTATCATTTCATCATTCTTTGAATAAGAATATCCATCATCATTAGGAGGAATACTATTCTTACTATGATCATTTGCAATAGAGTTAGGAAATTCACGACCATCATTGTTCGAAAGATATTCATTACCATCTTCGACGGCATGAAAATTTTCAATACCATCATCTGTGGTTTTGAAATACTGAATTGGAGGATATTCTTCACCATGTTTATCTTTCCCTTCATCACTGTCGCTCCCAATGTTCATAGGATTAGGACTATGTGGAAATTTTGACTCTTGATTTATTAGAAAATTTTCATCCCGACCTTCATCACTGCTGCTCCCATAGTCCATATGATTAGGAGTAAGTGGAATTTGAGACTATCGATTTATTGGATTTTATTTGTCCTTATCTTCATCATTGCTGCTCTCAAAGTCCATAGGGTTAGGAGTAACTATAAAATGTGACGCTTTATTTACTGAGATTTTTTCTTCCTACCATTCATCACTATTGCTCTCATAATCCTTAGGATTAGGAGTAAGTGGCTAATGTGACTATCTATCCACTGAAAATTTTTCATCCTGCCATTCATCACTATTGCTCTTATAAGCTATAGGATTATGTCTAAGTGGCAACTGTGACTCTCTATGCACTGAAAATTTGTCATCCGACCATTCATCACTATTTCTTTCATAATCCTTAGGATTAGGACTAAGTGGAAATTGTGGCTCTCTATCTACTGAAAATTTGTCATCCTTCCAATCATCACTATTTCTCTCAAAGTCCTTAGGATTAGAAGTAAGTGGAAAAAGTGTGTTTCTAGTTTTTGGAAATTCTTCATCTTGCCATTCATCATTGTTGCTCTCATAGTCCATATGATTAAGAATAACTCGACATTTAGACTTTCTATTCGTTTGAAAATCTTCGCCAGTAATTGTGTCACTACTTCTCTCATTATATTCATCAATATGAATAGAGTTATTACGTGACGAAGATGTTGATGCTTCATAAAATGAAACTTCACTATCAGAGGAATCCATAACACTCAAACAAGAAATGGTGAATGATGGAAATGATCTCTCGCAATAATAATATATAGCTGAGATAATGAGAAATTCCCTCCAAAAATTCGCTCCAAAACCTGCCTCCAAAATTTTTCGCTAAAATGTTTTGCATAAGTATGTCCCTCCAAATTTTATTTAAACGAATTATTTGAAAATTAGTTATTAAAATATTCTCATAATATGAGCCTTAATTCCAAAATAAATTTCATAGGCATTTTTCCCTTAATAATTGTATTGAAACTAAAATAATTTTAATTAAATTATATGACTTTGACTACATTATAAAATTTATTTTTATAATTTTTATCCCACATTCACCCTGGCGTAAAAAATTCAGTTATTTACGCTTTATAAGAAAATTCAATTTCACTATTCCGCACATGACGTCAAGATTTCTCAAGGTTTGTTTAAAAGCTTGGAACGATTTTCTAGCGGAACAACATTGTGAACGGGAGATTCTTGCTTTTTAAAGGTTAGTTTTGTTTCTATTATTTTGAAATTAGTAAGTTGTTAAAATTAATTAAATTCAAGTTATTTATTTCCGTTAAAAATTTACCAGCTTTTTCCATTAATTCTATTAGGTATAAAACAATTTTTTTCGGGTAACTAAAAAAAATAAAAATAATATGCCCATTTCCTGGGGCAGCACATGGTTGATCTAGCCAAATTGAGTGTGTCCACTAGTCCCTGGGCAAATAGAGGGGTCGATTCTGAGAATTGGCCCCCTTGCTTGCCCAGGGGGGTGGTGGACATGCCCACTTGTGCTAGGCCAACGTGCTGCTGGCAGACGCGCCCACAGGGTGGTGTCTGCATGAGCCCAAGGAGATAGCCTCCCTTCCAGGCAGGGTGGCCGATTCCAAGAATCAGCCCCCTGCCTGGGAAAGGGCAGACACTGCCCTGTGGGCATGTCTTCCTGCAACACAACGTCATGGGTTCCGTGCTATAAACGGACGCACCCATGGGGAGAAATTCGCCCAAGCACAGGCAGGCGGGCAGTGTCCCTGGCCTCAAGTGGACGTCGCCCCGTAGGCGCGTCCAACCGTAGCATATGGCCCACGACGCCCGTGCTGCAAGCAACCGCGCCCACAGGGTGGAATCTGCCCAAGCTTGAGAATGCCCAAGGGGCAGTGTCCACCCTTGGGCTCAGGCGGACATTTCCACGTGGGCGCTTCCACTCATAGCACAGGCGCCCATGGCATCGTGTTGCGGGTGGACGTAGCCATGGGGCGGCGTCCGCCCCAGCCCGAGGGTGCCCAAGGCAGGGAGGCTGATTCTGGGAATCGACCCCAATTCTCAGAATCAACCCTTTGCACATATAAAAAAAAAATGGCCAAGGGGCCGAATATAAAAAAAAAAAAAATGATTTTTTTTAAATCGACCCTTTGAGCATATAATTTTTTTTTTTTTAAATCAGTCGGGTTGGGGAGTTAACATAAAAAATAAATTTTTTTGTTAAAACAAGTTGTTTTAAATTATAATTTATTTCTTTTTTAGAGGGGTTGGGTAGATGACATTTAAAAAAAATAAAAATTTAGAGTTTCTATCGGGGAAAAAGTGTATAAAAATATCAATTTTTTTAAAACAAGTTTTTTACTTTTTTTTACTTAAGATATTTTTTTTATATATTTAGTAAGTTATATGTGTGTGTGTGTGTGTGTGTGTGTGTGTGTGTGTGTGTGTGTGTGCAGGAAAATTGCATCAAGGAAGGTTTTTGTCAATCTTTCTGGACCCAAGCCAACATTTGCATCATCTAAAGCTACATGTGGACCTTCAAAAAACATTTATGGACAAACTGCACCTCAGTTAATTACTGAAAATGTCAGACATGCATCCACAAAAGAAAATAAGTTGGTTTTATACTCGAAGAAATCAACATAAGTGAATCGTTCAAAATATGCATGGTTTCTGAAAGATGTAGAAGACGAATCTCTGCAATTATATCTATATTTCAATAAGAATTTTGATGCTGAAAGTTATGATCTGGTGGGAAAAGTATTATACCTATATATTTTTCCAAATACTAGAAGTGTTTATATACTATCAAAAGCGCCCAAGTCACATGATAAACATAGATATTATTTTACATTGTTGATGTATAACACGAGGTAAGATTCTTCAAAGATATGAAAACAAATCGTACAAAATATTGCATAGAAGATTGTAAGTATTTTTATTTACACTTATCTTTTCTGTGTTATTCAAATTGTATAATTGTATTTTTAATAACTTATTTAATATTTGACATATTATATTTTGTTTTATAGGATTTTGCTGAGGGAATTTCAATTATGTTGGGGGAGTCTATTATATAGAATGAGACATTATGAATTTAGTCTGTCTTTTCCATGAACATGAAGCAGAAGATATGGGAAAGAAGCAAAAAAAACAACTTCATGATGCTACAAGATTGTATCAAAGGGATCAATCTAGTAAAGGTAGACATGTTACTTTTCAAAATTAGGAAGTTGAAGTTGAAGCTGAAGCTGAAGATGAAGAATGTGCTGCCATATCTGGGGATCAGATTAAAACTGATGTTAGAAAGGAGAAGAGCCATAAAAAAAAAAAAAAACAAGAATGCCCAAGAATATCTCCCATATAGTTGATGATGAGGAGATTGTTTCGGTTCAAAAAAATATCATAAGCAATAGGAGGAAGAAACAAAAAATTGTTCATTCTCAAAAAATCATGGACAACAGTTAAGGGCCTAGTGAAAACTCCAAAGAAAGCAGGGAAATCATTACGCTAGGAGCTGATTTAGAGGATGGAGTTATGAAAACAAAACAAGTTCCATTCAACATCAATTAGTGAAGACAAATTTAATTGAAGGTTGTCGGTCATTCCAACTTAATGTCATTCAAGTCTACAAGCCAGATGAAGGACAGCTCAAATATCAAATTAGAAAGCCACACCACTTGCACGTTCACAATTTGAAACCATTGATGAGGTCCAACCCTTTTATACATGTGGTTGATTATGTTCTTATTGTTGATCCAAGTCAGGTTCCTAACAAAGAATCATTTGACAAGTCAAAATGTTTTTAATACAAATATTATGTACTTGGGGGCAACCATTCTATAGAAGCTCAAAGGAAATTAATGGAGGAATATCTGAATAACCCACGTTTTGAAACAATGAAATGTATCATTTATGCTGGTTTAATAGATACACAAGCAAAGTTATTGCCATGGGATCATAATTTAGATAATGAGTATAGGATGTCTATGACTTTCATCCAAAGGGTCAGATTTATTCATAGTGAATTTGAAGAAAAATGTGGTGGTGATAAGCTAAAGTTTGATCGTGCATTCCGGAAGGAATGTTTTATGGAAATTGGTTATCAAATCAAAGAAAAAATAAGTTCAAAAGGTGGCAGAGTAAATTATGAAATATTCAAAGGTATGGATAATATTTTCCAGTTGTCATTTATAACTGGAGAGATATGGGAATTGATTGTTTAGATTTTTGAGTTGTGTGAGAACGTTGGCATCAAAAGTCAGAAGGTCGAAAGGTTTAAATCATTGATATGTAACTATAGTAAATCAGGTCCTGAAATGAAGCTCCTTCTAGAAGATATGACTATCACACCTTGGATATCAATGCAAGGAGTGAAGGATGAAAAGCTTGTCAAAATGATATTATCTCGTGTAAAGTCAGGAGAATTATCAATGCATGAAATTTTTGAGGAATTTCTAAAGTAAGTTTTTTATTTTTACTTATTATTATTATTATAAATTTATGTTAAATATAATATATTGTTGTTGGTATTATTTGTTATACATAACTATATATTAACATTGTTTAATTCATTTATTCAATCACAAGGTTTATAAGAGAATACAAGAAAAATGGTTAAATTGTTGAATGAAGATAGTTGGGATGATATTCTACGCAACTACCCAGATTCAATTTCTACATGAGTGCTAAAAGATTTTTATCTTGCATTTAATAAGGTATGTTCATGCATACATTCATTTCTATTCATAAGTATAATATTTCTAATTTATAACTTATACATTTATATTGTTTATTTTATTAAAGATGAAGAAGGATGTAAATGGAGCACCAGATAGTTTCAAAAGATTTATTGAAAAAATAAAAAAAAAGAAAGGATAAGAAAACAACGTCTTAGTGATGTTGAACTTGATCCCAATCTTAATCATTTCATTTGGAATGGGCTCCACACTATCTAATATAAAATAATATCAGGTGATTGTGAAGACATTGCAAAAATCATACCTAAAAGGGATTATTCCCTAGTTATTGTAGATATTCCTCATGGTTTCAATATCCCAAACATTGAATATGATAGTGACCTTTATACTTATCAAGAATTTAGTAAAGTGGTTGTGGGATTTCTAGAAGTCACAACATCACCACTTTGGAGATTTGTGGCATTTCATTCAGACACACAATTGGAGTCATTATTATCAAGCTTCAAGGGAAAAGAAAAGTCAAGGATGCATCTTACATGGTAAGACATTCAAATTGTATATTTGATTAATGTTAAAAAATCATTTATGTACAAGTTAATTGACCTTTTATTATTTCGTGTTACAAGCAAAAGCCAAATATTATTTGTGGCGGAAATCAACCAATTATAAGTGACTGCGAGTTCATTCATGTTGGAATTTGGATAAAGGATGATAGCTACAAGCATATTCTTTTCAATCAAGTAGATGGAAAGAATCATATCCAAGTACTGGTCCATGATGTCGTTGTAACAAAACTAACATATGAAGATAAAGAAGCAAAAGGAGAGATAGTTAACATATATCAAAAACCACAGTCATTGATTAAATATCTTTTAGATTTATGTTCAAATGAAGGAGATTGGGTTTTGGATTTATTTTCAAGCTCAGGTAAGTTTTATTATATAAGAATGAAATTCACTGTAATCTTTTTTAAATTTTTTGTGTTTATACTAAATTAGTAAATTTTTTCTTTTGTACTTGACGATTAGGTACAACACTAGCATGTTGCTTACAAAAAGGAAGAAATTGCATTTCTATTGAAAAAGACCCAGTATAATGCAAATTTATTCATTAAAAAATCAATGCTCTTCAGTTTTTTCCAAATGAAATGCAAGAAGTTGGTTTGAGAAAAGGGGATTTTAATGAATCTCGTGTGGCAAAAAAAACAAAAGAATCTCAACCACCATTAGATGGAATGATTGGAAAGGCATACGTTCTGACATTCACATCAAAGATCCACCAGAAGAGGAAAAATGATGAAACTAAAGCCAATAATGAAAATATTGTGGAAGATGACAATAATGGTACTCTTGAAGATGAAGAGTTTGGGTTACGTGATATTATTGATTAAAGATTAAAATAAGCTTCCAAATGAAGATCATTTTTGTAACTATTCATAAGTTATACTTGTAATTTTTTTGCTCTAACATTTTATGAGAAGAAATCAATATTCAATTTTGGTTATTATATGTTTAATATTTGTATAATGTGATTTTCACTTCATTTTTATGTGAATCATTTAAGTTTTGAAAAAAACTTTAATTATTAGTAACTTTTCACATAAAATTAACAAAAATTGCTAATTGTTATACTTTTTTTTACTTTTTACTATAAGAATGGTTTGTTTGACATGTCAGTTTTAGCCAAAAAAAAATGCAAAATGTTTATGTTTTCAGTTATTTCTATATTGAAAATGTGTTTTTTTCTGTAAATTGTTAAAAATTCTTACTTTTTTAGTGGCAATTATTTCATGTGCAATGAAATATTATTTAACAATATATACTTAGATAGAAGATTGACACTATAAAATTTTACTTTTTTTTTGTTTTTTTGACAATGAAAAAAATCAAATGTCTCACTACCAAAAAAAAAAAAATTAAAGAAAAACAAGAAAAAAATACCTGAAAAACACCTAAACAAATATGTAAGTGAAAATAATTATTAGCATTTAATAGATTAAAAAAATTTAAGTAAAAAATAAGTCTTCTAAAAAAAGGGGATGATGTTGGAATCAACACTTTTCAAAATCAACATAAAAAAAAATAACGTTTTAAAAATAATGTGTATAATTGGTACATAAGAAAATTTAATGTGTAAAAACATGCTAAAAAAATAGTAAGAGTATTCTGAATTAGCACTTTTCAAAATCAGACCATTTTTTGCTACCTAAAAAAAGTGGGTACTCATTTCTGTTCCCGTTTCAAAGTTTACATTGTTGATATATACATGAGATGGAATTATATATATATATATATATATATATATATATATATATATATTATGAAAATTGTGCTTAATATGATATTAACAAGCAATTTTATGTAGTTGTGCCTATGAAAGAGATGTAGTGTAATGTTGATGTTGTAATGTACTGTCTTGTTAAACAATTTGACTAGTAAAATTAGATAAAAATGAAATTAAATAAATCAGAATAATATAAAATATTAGTAATTAATAAATATATTGGTAATTATAATTATAATTGATAATTAAACTAGCTTAGATCCATCTTAACTTGACTTCTATCAAGTGTCAAGAGAGATAAAATCTCTTGAAGTGCACACTTTTTTTTAAAAGTTAAAAGATATTTGATCTAACTGATTTAATTATTAATTATAATTATAGCTATAATAATAATAATCATAATAGTTATAATAATAATAATATTATTATTATAAATTATCTATAAGGTGTACATCAATAGATTTGAATGCTGTTAAAATCAGATTCCAAATTCAAACTTTATAAGGAAAAGGCTCCAAATGAAAGCCACTTTAAGAGAGTTAAACTATTTTAACTAATGTATAGGGAGTTAAACTATTCTAACTAATGTATAGACTTAATCCATCACACAATTTTGACTACATTATCTCAATGTCGATCCAACAAATTGGCTAACCCTAACTTAAAGTGAACATAATCATTATAAAAAATTATAAATAATTATAACTATAAAAATTTAAAAATATTAAAAAAATTATAAATATTTTTAACTATAAATTATAAAAATTTAAAAATATTAAAAAAAAAACTTTTGATTTAGTAAAATCTCCTTGATTTAGTAGTACACCTCTTTCTAAGTGCTTTTGAGCCATAACCCATCTATAAGGTAGAACAAAACATTATCTCAATCCATCACACAATTTTGGCTATATTATTTCAATGGTTGATCATTCTTTTTATATCTAACAAATTGGCTAGCCCTAACTTAAACTCAATATAATCATTATAAAAAAATTATAAATAATTTTAACTATAAATTATAGAAATTTAAAAATATTAAAAAGACCTTTAATTTAGTAAAATCTGATCGTGAGTTGTTGAATTTTGTTGGTTCAAATGAAACTGAAAATCAAATAATTAAGTAGAAGCCGACGTCCTTGTACACCTTGAGAGTGCTCTTGACCCATAACCCATTTACATCATTTATATATATTTAATGGGGTAGAACAAAAGACGTAGAGAGATCGATTATAGAGACTCTTTGAAAAAAGAGAGAGAAATCTGAACTGCACGAGACTCGTTAGATTTGTTATCTATTTAATAGTATTCTACACGATGGAGAGTAATTCTGTGTAATTTTGTTTGAACTTACCCCTCTTGGTATATAAGTGGATCTGCGTTTTCTTTGCACTTCCCGTTATTAAACCTCCTCTCCTGTATTTGCAATTTTCTTTAAGGATTACAGGTTTCTTGATTGTCTCTGTTGCGCCGGTTATAAGTTTCAGTTGTTTTCCTACTAAGAGTTTTCCTGTGGAAGAGAACTTTAATCGAACCCGCAATATGCAATGGACAATAAAGTGTTTTTTGTGACCGAATAATTAAGCGTGTTGTTATATAACTTTTTTAATTCAAATTGCACTTTTATATTTGAATTTGATGAACATAATACAAAGCACTATATTTTCCATTTTCTTTCGTCAATGAGAATTAAGAGCTTGGATGCTAGGTTGCATGGTTCAAAATAGCAACTATTACTGTACTTTTCATTTTTGGCCGATATTTTCAATTGGATGTATAATATCATTTTTAATACGTTTCTTAATAGTAAATAATTATTATATTCCAAAATCCCACTACATATATATCCACATTATACTACCAGATTGGTATTCAGATTGATAATATCAGATGTTTTATGAGAAATTGCTCTCCTTCCTCTGTGTATAAAGATTGAAAGTTTTCAAAATATATATATTTTAATAATAATAAAATATTTTAATAGTAATTGAAAGTAAAAAAATTATTTATTATTTATTTATTATTATTAAAGGTGTGGTTGTAGGTCTAGGTTTGTAAACAACATCATGTATAAAAAATACATGATGTTGTAAAAATAGAAATAGTAAAAAGTAAAAATAAATAGAAATAGTTATTTATTTATTATTTATTTAAATAGTAAATAAATAGTTAATTATTTATTATTTATTATTTTTCTTTATTATTAAATAATAAATAAAAAGTAAAAATGAATAGAAATAGTTATTTATTTATTTATTTATTACTTTTTATTATTAGTAATAATTTTTATTACGCCGTAAGGCGTCCTTATTTGAAATCAACTTTCCTA
>JAXQQM020067533.1:0-71484 GCA_034641835.2 Pinus albicaulis
TTCCTCAAGACTATCTTTTGTTCTGAAGAGATGAAAGAATACAACTTATTCGACCTATCATATATTTCATTTTCCTTGTTCAAAGTTTCCACAAATAGAATGAGATGGTCCTTGATGGATTTAATTAGTATCCTCGGGGCTCTTATCTTTCTCTAACATAACTTGTTCAATTAAGACATGTTCTTCTTGTCTCGTTATGAAACCTTTCCTAGAACAATTTCCATGACATAATATTCTATCAAGATGAAGTCTATCCTCTTTTTCCACACTTGGTAGTTGGAGGTACCCTCAAATTTATTGTTTTCCTTGCAAAATTCAGACATGTTGAACATTAGAGATCCCTGAGATAAGAATCTGTATGGACTGATGTTTTTCTTCACTAATGCTCTTCTTCTGAAGTCACTTCTGAATTTCATAGGTCGTAACTATTTAGGATACAATTGCTACAGGCATGACAATGAATTAACTTGCACAATTTTTTTGTCACTTTTCCTATAGAGAGCCCTTCCAACATGATCAAAGCTAATATATTTACACTGGATATTTTACCCTAGGGTTAGGGTTTCAAAAACTAAGACCCTTAACACAGAGAAACAATAAATAATACCATTGATTACTTATGAAAATCAATATAACTTTTTCATTTGAAGATTGGTGAAAAATTTAGATTTTGAATGCACTGTGTGTATATGTACTATTGTTTTCAAGCTCATTGTTACTTGATGAGTTTCAAACTATAGACAAGCATATGTGCCGACCTTACGACTGTAGGTTTCACACATCAAATAAATTTGACATTCTACACAGGTCAGTGAGCATAATGATGAAACCTGTGATGGGATTCAAGAGATCCTCTATGGATCAATATAGGTATTCCACCTATACACAAATATTATTTCCAAAACTCACTCTTCATCCACATGTAGGTGACTTTACACAATACTTAATTTGGATCTTGAAAATGCTCATAATTTTAAAATAATTTCTCTTGGTAACAATAATATTTCTCAATGAATAAAGAGTCTTGGATATCTATAGAGATTACTTATGCAGAAGCGATTTTATTTAAGGTAAGGTAATGATTTAGAACTTAGGGAGGGTTTTTGGATTCGCCCTTTTATGGAGCAAGGCTTTAAGACCCTCCAACAACTCTTGCTTCTTCCGTGAATGATGTGATCTATATAGAGATCAAGGCTTTATATTTTATTCAGAAAATTGGTCTAGTAAATCCATATTTTTGGGATGGATTAAAGTCTATTGATCTTCTCTTTTGTTCACTGATCAAATTCCTTAGCTCTAATACCATGTTGAGAAATCTAGGGAAGATAATTAAGATTTCAATTAAATTGATTTATCTTATATATTTGACATTTTATTGTACATTAGATTATGACATTAAGTTCATTCTAAAATTATTTTAATATCAATAAAAATTCCAACAAGAAGATCAAGAAAGCATGAGAAAGCTAGAAATATGCTCCAAGCCAGGGTAAAACCCCAAATGGGGAAAACCTAGAAAAATATCTCTTCTTATAGATTATGTCTAATGAATACTTCCAAGACCAATACCTAAGACAAAACAAGCAATGAGCCAAACAAATCCCAAATCAATTCTCTAAAAAGATCAGACTGAGGAAACCCTAGATCTTCTCCAATAATTCGCACGAGTAAGCAATGGCAAAAAAAAATCACATCTTCCTTCCTTCGTTGGCCTCCAAAATTTCGTTGGACATATATTCATTATTTTCATTGGATAGGTGTATACTTCCTTATTAGATATGTTCCCTAATGAGGAGGTCAAGTCTCACATATGCTTTCATGGAGGACAAATTGCGTCTTTCTAGGCCGACTTATAGTTGGTTGTCTCACCCATCACCTGGAGGCTTTTAGACATAAAAATTTACAATAAAAATTTTCATTTTTCAATACATGACCCTCAAAGGCTATTACATCGTGACCTTGGCGCTTTAAATTTTCAACAAGACCCGTAAATCACTCAATGGGTGCTTTGACCTAGGACTACAACAACATGGGCAAGAAACCCACTTAAAATAATATTTTTCTTTTACAAATAGTTTATTTTATTTTTCCTTTTGATAATTACATAATTACATTTATTTTGACAAGTCCATCATCAAGTCATGACCCAGTACAGTAAATGAAGATTGAACCTAGTTACATTTTCAACTAGAAGGATGGTTTGTTCACGTATGGGTTAATGGTTAGGGGATATAATGCATTTGGAACTTAGTTCATGGATTCAAAATATAAAGGTTAAAGTTGTTAGAAGCTGTGAAGTGAAATTAATGTCTTAACGATTCACCGTATGGATTAATTAGGGAACATTTACATGTTTTGAAAAAAATCAAGGTAAGTGTGTACAAATTTTGATGACCCTAAAAAATGAGATTATTAAGTATAAATTTGAGTTTATTTTTAGGTATCCTAGTTGATGCTTGACATAGATAATTTTAGGAACATTAATTATTTATTAACGACTTCCTAACTAAATATTCATATAGAGATTTAAAGCAATATCTTCACCCTCATATATAATAATGTTAGTAATAAGTGTGTGATTATTTATTTGAAATTCCAATTTTAGTTAAATCCACTTTTTTCCATAAGAACCATTAAGTCTAAGTTTAAGCCTACAAAGGAGTGATTTTGTAAGAAAAAAAAACATTGAAAGAACTTCCAAAGCAAACGAGTGATTCTATATGTTGAAGATAATGGAGAATCTCCTATTTTAGTGAGTTGGTTCATGAGACCTTAGGATAGGAAATTGGTTTCTATTTCTTAGGGTGTAGTTCTAACTTCCCTAGATCTTGTGTGCTATATAATAGATGAATTGTATGGAGATTGTAGAGCATTCTGCAGAAGCCTAACTCTCCTAGTTCAGACTCTCTTTTGTAGAGATGACCAAAGGGATTGTTGAATAATCCATTCAAGCATCGTTTTTATCTTGGTATCAGAGAAAATTTGTGCGAGGAGGAGCCATGCACTGACTTCCTACTTAATTTGTTGCACCGTAATAGTGCTGAAGAGCGCTTCCTTCCTAATGCTACCTACAGGAGCAGATATGAGGAATTCTGCCGGAACGCTTGACCGCTATCATTCTTGCAACGATGTCAGAGACAGGAGGGCGACCAAGTTTGCAAGGCTGAACCAACATGACCAAGAATGCTATCCATGGACTAGGTTGAGCTAGCCATCCCTACGTCGCTGCCATCCAATCTCATGAATGCTCCTGCCATTGAGGCTCCGAGACTATGAGATGACGCTTCCATTGAGGCTTCGGGATTCTTTGACCTGGATTTGGGATGAGAAAGCCATCAAAGACATCCCTATGATCCTTGGTATCACGTCACGACGTAGGATTCGATCTCAGAAGTGGAGGGTGCTCTTTGTGAACTCGGGACAATTAATCGAAAGAGTTGCGTACTGCCTGATCTTTCAACACTCTGCCTGCATACATTGTGTATCGTGGAGCATAGAATCCTCAAAGGAGTTTGATTGGAGGTGCGGTGAGCATGTTGGTGGAGGAGTCATGCTCCGTGGAGTCCACAGCTCTCGAGTGCCTAACTCACTGTTGCGTTGGTGAAGGGACGCAGTCCGTAGAAGAGAATTTTTTGCTGCCTCCTAACGTTGCTTCTTGTGCCATCTACTTCTTGTGCAGTCTGTAGGGATTTTCCACCCTAATTCCATCCTTGGTATCCTTTCTTCCTGTCGTTAGCTCAAGAGCACTGCCACTATTGCTCACTGTTTCTAATATGAGGTGTGTTGCCTGTTGTGATCTCAAGAGCGCTGCCACCGTTGCCTACAAGGGATCGATCACTACATGTGGATAGTCGCTGAGGCATTAACACCAAGTATTATCCATTTCAAAGAAAATGAACGCTGCCATATTTTGTTTTCCATCCTGAGCATTGTCTCCTTCTTACACTGTCTACTGTAGTGGAAAGTTGCTGCCACGGTATGTGTGAAAGAAATGACTCAGTTTTGACTTTTACCAATTGAAGAGATCTCTCATTTATTTGGTGGGTGAGCATGTTATTTTTGAAATACTTTTCTCTAAAATTTATGTCAAGCTCCTAATTTATATTGGAAAGGTGAATCTCGTAATTTCAATAGTGGAAAGTGCACAGATTTCAAAGCACTTTGAATTATTTTAAAGTGAAATTTTTTAATGGTTTTTGTTATGAGTGGATTTTTTTTTTTAATATTCCTTTATGAGAAGAGCTTGGTATTAAGGTTCTTGAAAAATACCTTTTAAAGTTTTTTTTAAAGGAATTATTGTTGATCCAGTTAAGAAGAGAGGAATATATTTTTTTTTAAAGTTCCGAAGAGACCTAAGAGAAATTTGAGCCAGTGTCATCAAGATGAGCAATCAATTAATCAAATCATACTTGAATGAGAGTAACAAACTTGATGGCTCCAATTACTCAAATTGGAAATTAAAGATGCATACAGTGTTAGAAGTACATAATGCCTGGACGATTGCAAATGGGGATGAGCTGAAGCCAGCAGCAGGAACAACATCAGTCCCATATTGGGAGAAGCAAGAAGGTAAAGCAAAGATAATGTTGAATATGTTAGTGAAAGACTGCATCATACCACATATCAGAGAATGTAAATCATCAAATGAAATCTGGACCATATTGAAGGATTTGTATGAGATCAGGAATACAAATTACCTCTTGTTCTTGAAGAGAAATATTCTGTCCATAAAGATGGAGGAAAGTGAAATAGTTTCTTCCTTCATATGACAGATCAAAGACCTAAAAAAAAACTGTCACATATTGGTGAGGTAGTTGCAGATGAAGATTTGGTCATGATTACCATGAATGGTATGACTGATGACTAGAAAATGTTTATCACTGGGATAAGTGTGAGAGATGAAATCCCATAGTTTGAAGAACTTACAGGATATTAATGCAGGAAAAAGAAAGAAGATTGACTCTAAAACCACAGAGTGCAGATCTGGCGCTAATGGCAAAGAAGAAATTCTCCAAAGGAAAAGGAAATCCATCGCATCAAAATGGAGGAAACACACAAAAAAGAAAAAATCAAACTCAAGGTATGAATTCGAATAAAAATAATTCTATAATTAAATTTTTTTATTTTGGAATAATCGGTCATATTGCTAAGGAGTGCACGAAGAATAAATTTCATGAAGTTCAGCGGAAGCAAAAAATACATTCAGGTCATTTTGAAAATGATGACTATGTTGAGGACTTCAGATTGTTCATGGTAGACTTAGGTGAGAAGGTCAATGCAAACACCTAGTATGTAGATTCTAGAGCATCCACACATATTATGGGGAGCAGACAATGGTTCGAAGTTTGTAAAGAAATCAACAACGGAGCACAAATATACCTTGGTGATGATAGATGTCATCAGATCAAAGTGTGCATGAAAATTTCTATTATCTTACCCAATGGTGATGTCAGATATATTCATAATGTAATGTATGTGCCTGGATTGACAAAGATAAGCCTTGGTGGAGTTAGGGGTTGGGAAAAACAATTTCGCCAAACTTAAATCACTACATCTGCTTCTGTGTTGGTTGATACAGTTGGGCATTCGAACTATTCAGATTTTTGGGCATTCTTTGAACATTGTCAAGTGGTTCAACAAAGATTTCATGTGCCAAATTTATCTATTAATTCCTATCCTTGAATAAATTTGGAATCTAAAAAATTCTTTTACTTACATTTATGTCTCTCACATTTATAGGGAGTGGAATGTTGCTACAGACCTCCTTTCTAAAGAGGGCATACAACAAGTTCTGGGCAGTTGGAAAATAAAAGAAACATGTGTAGAGAGTCTGGTTGAAATGGATCGAGCCCTTATCTATGATTTTCCTTTCACTTATGGACAGTCTTTAGTTTTTTACACTGTCTACACAAACCATTGTATATATCACCCTGTTGTATTTGTTTTCTTTACAAAACATTACTTTATATCATACCTTTTATATGGTTTTAGCCAGTCGCTGGACCTGTTTGAGCTCGTTTCCTCATAAGAGGGATTTCAAGTCCTACTGAAAAGAGATTATGTGTTTTGGCTCACACCGTGGGGTGTTTTCCTCCTTTTGGGAGCCTTGTTATGTTTCGGGTGTGGCTGAGCATAGACTAATTTCTCTCTTGAGCAAGCTTCAGTCAAAGATCTGGTATTTCTACATTATTTTTTGAGATTTGGCTGTGATGGAAACAACTTTATGGATATGTTTTCAGTGCTTCTTCGCAAGACACAAAATATATAGAATGCATTTAGCATGCATTTGGTAATCTTTTTATTCTTAATGAAATGTATTAATTTTTTTATTGGAAAACATATTAATTGAATAATAAATAATTAACAAAAATATTAATATGTAATCAATCATTTAAATTGAAATATAGATTATTATTGATTTTTTTATCAAACAAAATTGATCTTTATTTTAATTAAAAAAATTTCATTTTATATATTAATATAATATTTGTTTAGTAATAATCATTTATAAAAAAAAACTGGAAAAAGTATTAGAATTTTATGTCGTTATAAAAAAATTTATGAATATATATATCTATATATATATATATATATATATATATATATATATATATATACACACACTCTTTTTTATTAAATATTTCATGTATTATTTACTCATTAAAATCAATTTAAAATATTATATTATTTAAATAAAAATATTTTAATATAGAGAAAAAATGTATGTAGATGTTATTGGCTCCAAAATCGTTACATCAACATTGGGGGATAACCACCTGGTCCGGACCTTAATACAGCTCCTTTTCCGTTTGGGATGGTGGCTCCGACTGGATATAATGGGACCAGTTTCCCAGTAATGAATAAAAGGGGTAGATGAATGATTGGTTTTCTAATAAGTGATAATGAATGGAGGACTTAATCTATAAGCGAAAACGTAAATGACTATTTTATCCCGGGAAGCTTCTATTCTTAAGTGCAACGTTTGGTGATCTGTGTTCGTCGATAGGCATATAGATGACACTATTCAATAAAAAAAGACATTTATTTAAATAATAATTACTTCGTTCAAGTATTTGAATGAAGTAATTGATAAAACATTGTTACACTTATCTTTTTATATTACTAATACATGAATGATTAGAAGAATAGCAAACTGTTAAACATCCAGTAGTGGAAAGTATAAAGATTGTTGTTAAAACACATTCATATAATCAATAATAGCAAGAATAATCAAACAACAATTTACATAAAAAGAATGAATTCAGACATAGATAATAGTACCATATGAGCTGCAAATCTTTCCCAACGTCAATCGCAATTTGAATTCCTTCTTCCGACTCAGAAATACTTTTAAATAAAGGCAGTAGTGCACATCCACATAAAAGCTTCGTTATCAAAATTTGGAAAAATTGGTCCAGTTTTCATAAAAAAATATGCTTGAAGTACAGTAGTGCAACTTCAGGTTTCAGTCATATACAAAAACTTACGACCCTTTCTAAATACATGAAAGGGTCTATAAATACTAAATTAAGCTAACAAACTACAAAATTAAAATGCTACTAAATTGGTATAACCCGATCTTGAATATCTCCCCCACAGCAATCTGGTAATCAGCAGCATGATTCATCACTCTGGCTGTTTTCCTTTTGTCCTGAGTTGGCATATTGCCAGCATTGGTTCCACTTCTTGAGGGCGGCTGAGACGAGAATTGATTTGAGCAACATAGGTGGCATCGTGTATATCGGGAATGATACACCCGATTGCATCCGTTAAGCATTTGAGGGCGGCTTTCTGGCTGTATGGTTTTACTAGGAACAACCAATAGGTGTCCCAAGTTAAACTTTCAATTCCTGTGATTAATTTCCTATTCTTTTCTAGCTCTTGACAACATGATTGTTCCAATGTTTTAGCTGATAATAATTTACCTGGTGTACATTGAGAGATCATGTTAGATAAATAGAGAGTATTGTTAATCAATTCAATCAAATTGTTCGTAGATAATTTGCATCTAGAAACCGCTCTCTCTGCTTTCATCAATTGGGACTGCCACTCCATGAATAGAATTTCTTTATGGGATTCTAAGATTTTAGGCAAGTTTGCTGCCTGTCCCTCATTAGTGTTCTGCCAAGTAAGAAAATCTGTTAAAGTCTCATCAGCTTGCTCTAAGTCCTGCCCGGCATCAACTGATTTGTTTATTATAGATGTTGTTATGTCACACAGAGGTTCAACTTGGGCAATTTCATGACACAACAATCTTATTTGTGTTATTAGTGCCTTATTAATCTGTATTGCTTCTGCTCTGAAATTGGCAAGTTGGGGAAGACTCTTGAACTTCTCTACTTGAGCTGTTAATTGAGAAATTTGCTCATCTTTTGTTTTTACCATCCGTTCATTCATTGCTTTCAATTTTGCTAATGCCTCCAATAATTCTTTCTGTTTCTGAATCGCTTCTGAATCTGCTTTCTGTTGTGCCTCCAATAGCTGTGTTTGTAGTGAAGCGATCGCTTGATCCTTTTCTTTCAACAAATTTCTCACCTCTGATGCCTTATCCATGGTGGCTGCCGAATAGGCACCAGCATATTGGGACAACTTTGTCAGGTCATCGGAGGGGTTGAATTCTTCCTTCCACACTACATTGGTTGTTACTCTTTGTTCAGGGAACAGGGAAGGTTGATCAATCCTTCTCATTTTCCGTTGTCGCTTTATTACAGCCTTATGTTTTGGGCTATAGAAAACATCCAATGGAGGAATATCTTCCACTTGCAAAATAATTTGATCGGAAGGATCCTTGGGAATTATTTCTAATTCTGTAGTCGGGGGTAGAACGCTGGTTTCTTTGCTTGGAACCTTTTTTGATGCTGTATCATGTGTATTGGCCGCTTTGGATGTATCGGCATCCTTTGAGCTCTCAAGATTGCTTATAATTGAATCAAATTGTTGCCATTCCTGGAGCAATCTTGGGTCAATCTGAGTGTCGACATTCACCTTCTTGCTGCTCTGCTCCTGCTTCCTTTCCTGTTCCTTTCTTGATGCTTCCTCTTGTTATTTTCTTTGTGCTTCTTCCTGTTATAACCTTCGGAGTTCCTCCTGCTCTCTTCTTTGGACTTCTTCAGAGATTTTGGATGTAGCAGGAGTTTTGATGGTAAGCTGCTGCTCAGCCTCGCTTGATTGTATCATCGGGGCAGTGGCTAACAAATCTAGAGGTAGAGTTTGCAACATCTGCTCTCTAAGTTTGTTAAATTCAACTAACCCGTCGTCATGGTATCTTATTTTAGCTATCTCTTGAACCTGAAATATCGACTCGGCTGAGGAGAACAGGTCATCAAACTCGTCTTCCTTATGTTCAAATTTAGTGAGTTTGGCCTGATCTAGAACATTATAGACGACCTTTTTCGGATCAAAGCGTCTGTTAGGCAGAGTGGCGAGATTTAATATATTAATCTTTTCCGCCTCTTTCTCTGCGTGTTTATAATCACGCAGAGTATAGATGCCACACCTTAGAGGGAAAGGAGGCCAGACTTGCTTCTTTGAATTCCTGAGAGTCTTTGTAGCCGATGCGGATGTAAGCTGATATGCTATCTCTCGAGCTAAAAGTTTGTCTGGTATATACAAGGGAAGGACATGAGGTCTGGCCTGGCTGCCGAAAACTCTTACATAAGTGAATTTTTTCTCTCCGAACCAGGTTCCTAAGGCTGTCAAGTCAATCTCTGCTTGAGAGGAAATCTTAGGAGTAGGTCTAGCAAAAATTGCATAGTAAATAGGTAGCATGAATCCATTGCAGACTTGATATAGGTGGTGTTTATAATGGGCTTTCCATAATTTCTGGTGATATATATGAATGGGCATGGGGTCCTATGGAGTCCATCTCCACCCTAACACGGGAAACTCGGAATTAAAACAGAGGGTATCTAAAATGTAGGCACTAAAGTAAAATTGAGGGATGATTCTATCAGTAACACGGGATTTGTTTCTGAAGTCAAGAATAGCAGTTGCTAACTTATCCGATAATATATTCCCCCAATCCATGATTTCACTATTACATGCTGCTTCCATCAAAGGTACCATCTCTATGGAAAATTTTGAAGAATCATGTAATCCCCACATTCGACACATCATAGCTCCAGCATAACAATAAGGAGAAGATAAGGAATTGACGGAGTACTTACCTGAAGACTCATGTTTGTGTTTCACCGGGTTCTATCTCCATTCCCGTATAGGCTCTGATTCAGTTTCATTTTCATCTCTAAACTTCTCCAGGAATGCTTTATTATACTTCTTCTCTGGTTCGGGCAAATGGTACATTTGTCTCAAATCATTAGGTTGAAACGAACCGAAAACTCTCCCATCAATAGTGCAGAATATCCTGTTCGTAATTGGAATTTCTTCAATGGCCCATCTCACTACATCTGTATATGGAAGAATTTGCTCCCGAGCCGCTACCCTGTGCAGGTAGGAATCGGTCAAATCTTTCAGAGTAGCATCAGATTTCTGGTTCGAGCCTGCTGTAGCCTGTATCGATGTTTGCTGAGGTTCCTCGTCTTCAACCAGGTTGTAAATTCTCTGCCAAGTAGTATTACCGAGACCAAGACATGTGGTATCCGAGATTAATCCTTTTTTGTTTGGTCCCGGATCTACAGATGTCGTTCGTGCTACTACGTGCTTCGAACCGGTCTGTGTTTCTTAGATTTTCCATTTGTCCGATCTTGTTACCGAATTTAGAAGCTCGCACAAGAGATAAATATAAACTGAACGTAATGCGGAGAATAGATGGCGAAAACTAAGTACAGAAGAATTATGTCAATCAATGAATAATGGAAGATAATCATAAGACTCCTGCGGATATAATCTCTGAAGGGATTTAGGCATAACTGCTCCATTAATTAGCCGTTTAAACCTGTCAATCAGTTAAATGCTCATTATATCCTTCATTTGCCGAATAGTCTATTTAAGCGTGGATTTGATTTTTATTTGGCGGTTGGGCGCAAGTGAATCACTATTGGGAAGCGGAAAGGCTTTTTAATAATAATTAATATAATATGTCGAAGCCATATCAATCCTTTTTGAAAGTCGCGCTTGGCTTTATCGCGATCGGCGATCGGAGGAAGACTTGGGCAGTTTTATTTAAGTTATTGTAGAATCCCCGATCGCTGATAGTGATATCGCTTAACTCGCATCGGGAGCTTTTAAGGAAAAGAGTTTCGTTGTATTCATATCGCATTCCCCGATTGCCGATAGTGATATCGCATCGGAGCCAGGAGAGGGGCCTTTTGTTGTGATTTTTTTATTTTCCCGATTGCCGATGATTTATTAACTCAAAAGGTTTTATAATGTTTCGTTTGTTTTCGGACCTTTTAGAGGAATGATGAGTTAATACCAATTTAATCTAAAAGGGACCCATTTCATATTATAGTTTTCTAAAGAAAAATTTTATGAAATGGGGGGTTTTTGTATAGCACAACAATTGGCGATTCGCTGGGAGAAACAGTTATCTCTGAGAAATATTGGAATATTTGAACTTTCTTTATATAGAAATATTTATCAAAAAAGAAAGGAAGATTCTAATATAACTAAGTATACATACATTCTGAATATAATAAAGGCTATTTTTGCTAATTTCTCCTCTTGTTAAAATTAAACACATTCTAAGTTTTAAATTGGCCTCTATTGGTTGATAATGATAAAACAAAACGCCTTTCCAACTTAGCCTTTTTTAATTGACTCCTTTGTCATAGGTAGAGCCTCTGCTACCAGAAAACGTTCATAGTTTCGACAGGGATACCTTTTAACCATTTGATTGTCCATGACCCCTCCCATCTCAGAGTATGATTAAAAGAATGAATTCAAAATATGTTTTCATATTTTGTATTTCTTTTCTTTTCCATTATTTTGTAAGATAAAAAAGCCATTGTCCCGGTTTGGTTGCCAGCTGTTTGAAAATGCCATTCACTGGTTGTAATCTAATCGAACAAGCTGGCTCGTGATGAGACCCCTTGTCTTATGCTTATAAGCCATTACCCTGTTTTGGTATGCAGTGTTGGTAATGTCGATTAGACTATTTTCCAATGATCATGGTAAGCAGGCTTGTGATAAGACCCCTTATCTTTATATCATATATTTTAGAATTACACTCTGAGTAATCATAAACTTGGATGAATGGGATGGACAATTTTCTCCTTAAGAGAAAATGGATGACAAGGTAAGAGTTGAAGATGCTAAGAGTGAATCAGTTTCTGTTTTGATATTGATAACCCTTTTGTGGCCAGTTTAAAAACATTAAAATGATTTACAATACTTCTAAATCTTGAGAAGATTTCACAAAAATAAAATGGGGTTTTCAGAATGTGAATATAACTAATTCCATAGAAATTGTCCCCTTTATTTTTCTTTAAAGGCTTCTATTTTCAAAAGTAAATATTAAAAGTACTTCTTTAGAGAAACTTTTCAATATAGCAAAGGCCAATAGAAGCTATTTTACAACTTTATTTCCTAATGGTCCTAAAAACTATAAATCCTACTAAAATTAAAAGAGAAGGGGTTACCTTCTCAATTGAAGAATTTCTTTAAGATGAGGCCATTAACAGGAAGAGAGTCCCTCTTTCCTGATAGATCTTGTAATATGAATGTCGAATGGCCTATCTTTTCGCTGATCTGAAATGGTCCAAGCCACATCTTTTGGAACTTGGTGTGTTTACCTTTATCCTCATGGGCTTTATCCCATTTCAGAACTAGATCACCAACCCGCAACTGTTTAGAACTAGATGAAGCTGAATCAAATGATTTTTTGATTATCTGCTGATGTTTTGCATGAGTAATTTTGGCCTTTTCTCTTTCTTCTTCTAATTTTAAAATTTGATCATGTCTAAATTGGATAGAAGAAGAGGGGCTTTCTTCAATAAACTGCACTAGGGCTAGAGAAGGAAGTGCTAGATTGGTTGGTAGTATTGCTTCTTTCCCATATACAAGATTGAATGGAGAAGTACCTATAGAGGCCTTCTGCGTTATTCTATCAGCCCATAGTGCGAATATTAAAGATTTGTGCCAGTTTTTATGATTCTGTTCAATAGTTCGCTTAATGATTTTAAGTATATTTTTATTGGTAGACTCTGCTAGACCATTACCCTGGGGATAGTAATTTGCAGAATATTTCAATTTAAATCCTCTTTTAATAGCGAACTCAAACATGGCATTTCCAGAGAAATAAGATGCATTATCAAAAACAAGAGCATTTGGGACACCAAACCTGGTAATGATGAATTGATCTATAAATTCTATAATTCCTTCAGAGTTTGTTGTCTTTAACGGAATTTCTTCAACCCACTTGGTAAAGTAATCAGTAGCAGTAAGGATATACTTATGTTGTTTGGAGGACTGTGGAGTTATTTCCCCAATGATATCCAATCCCCATTGTTCAAAAGGTTGCTCAATGTTGACTGGTTGCAAAGGGAAAGCTCGTTTTCTTTGTCTTCCACTGGAGATTTGACAACTTCGGCATTTCCTTACATATTCGTGAGTATCTCTGAATAAGGTGGGCCAATAATACCCAGCATGAATGATTTTGTGAGCTGTTGTGTCAGCTCCAAAATGTCCTCTGGCTGGTCCATCGTGTAGCTCCTGCAAAACCTTTTGTGCTTCAGGTTTTTCCAGGCATCTTAATAAAACTGAATCATAATTTTGCCTAAAAAGTACATCATCAATGATTATGAAGTTTTTTGCTTTTAATCTAATGGCCCGTTTTTTTTTATAAGAAAGATTAGGAGGTGCATATCCATTTTTCAAATAAAAGATTAAATCTGCGTATTGAGATTCAGAATTGGTAATACTTATCTGGTTGATTTCTTCAATATGTTCTGTATCACCTGATTCCGGAATGTTGGATGCTCCTGCTAATAACCTGCAAAAACCTTGGCCTCTAACAATATTTGTTGGCTTGATTTCCAAGTCATACTCTTGAAGTGCTGTAACCCAATTTTCCCTTTTCTCACCTAATTCCCTTTGGATCAGTAATTGCCTTACTGCAGAAAAAGGAACTATAACTTTTGTATGAGCTTTTAAAAGGAAGGGCCTGTAGTGTTTAATGGCTTTATACACAGCAAAGGCTTGTTTCTCAACTTCAGAGTAATTTAGTTCTGCACCCTGGAAATTTGAACTAAAAAATGAAATCGGTGCTTCCAAGTCGTGATCATTAATCTGAGTGAGTACCGCTGCATAAGATGAATCAGACGCGATAGTATACAATGTGAAATGATTAGTAAAATTGGGAGTGTTTAAAGCGGGGGCATTGATTATTGATTGTTTGATTAAATCAAATGCTTCCTTTTCCACAGATCCCCATCTAAACAATGAATTTTTCTTAATCATGGTTTGTAATGGTAAAATGATGTGAGAAAAATCGGGAACAAATCTTTTGACAAAGTTGATCTGACCTAAAAATGACTGCATGGATTTTTTGTTATGAGGAAATGGTATTTCAGAAATTTCTTTAATCCTGTCAGGATCAATATAAATACCATCTTTGGAAACGATAAAGCCCAAGAGCTTTCCTTGATTTAGAGCAAAGAAGGATTTTTTGGGATTGAGTGAAATACCATACCTTCTACAACGTTCAAAGATTTGATTCAAATCATGTAAATGGTTGGATCTCTTTTTAGAAAATACAGTAATGTCATCTAAATAGACGACTACTGTTTTGTTGATCAATCCTTTGAAGGCTATATCCATTGCTCTTTGGAATGTAGCTCCTGCGTTAATAAGTCCAAAAGGAATTTTCTGATAGGCGTAAGTTCCCCATTTTGTTCTGAAAGTAGTTTTGAGTCTGTCATCAGGATGGACCAGAATTTGGTTGTATCCTGAAAAACCGTCTAGAAAGGACATTAGCTCAGAACCTGCTACCAAATGGAGTATCTGCTCCATGGTAGGTAATGGAAAATTATCTTTTTGGCTTGCCTTATTCAGATTTCTGAAATCTATACAAATCCCGATGTCACCATTTTTCTTCCTAACAGGCACCATATTGGAGACCCAGTTTGAATGCCGGACAGGAAAAATAATCTTTGCTTTCAAGAGTTTATTGAGTTCTGATTTTATCTGACTCTCTAAGTTTGGATGTATTTTCCTCAATTTTTGTTGAACTGGTTTTTGTTCAGAAAGCATTGGAATGGTATGCTGGATGATTGATGTATCATATGTTTTTAATTCATCATACTTCCAAGCGAAGACATGTTTATTTTTCCTTAATAATCTAATAAATGCTATCCTTTCTTCCACAGAAAGCCCTAGTCCTAAATTGATATTTTGAGGGTTCTGCTCAGTACCGAGATTTATCAATTCAAATCTTAAGGTAGAACTTTGGAGTTTTGAATTGGTTACCTGTTTAAACCTGTCTTTAATATCATAGAGATCTTCAAGTTTAACCATAGGTTTTGGTATTGAGTTTTCCTCATGCTTTTCTTTCATCTGAAGATCATGATCGTTTTCATCAATGATCTGATCATTGTAGGACTCGTCGGAAGTTAAGAAATGTAAGATGTCTTCATCGTGATTAAACACTCGCCAATTGGTGACATTGTCAGGAATTGATGGCCTAAAAATCAACTCTGCTGAAAATCTATCTGGGCTATAATCTTCGGAAGGTAGGAGTTTAGAAGCAACATTGGCTAACAAGTCAGCTGCTGCATTCTGGGATCTGGGAATAGGTGAAATATTGAATGCTAAGAAATGAGATATAAGTTCCTGGACTAAATACTGATAGTGTTTGAGGTGATTAGAGAGGCAATGGATTGTATTTCGAACTTGTTTTATAACAATCTTTGAATCGCCAAACACTTTCAAATATTGGACTTTCAGGCCAATAGCTTTATATAGTCCTTGCACCAAGGCCTCATACTTAGCTGTATTATTCGTGCATTCAAATTCTAACCTACAAGAAAGCATTGTTTTTTCTCCCTTAGGGCTGACTAGAATACACCCTGCTCCTGATCCTTCACTGGATTTAGAACCATCAAAATATAAAGACCAAAATAAAGAATTATCAACAATTTTATTTACAGAATTCTCAGTAACATTAACACATCTTGATCTGTCAGTTTGTGAAAAAATTTCGATTTGGGATGTGAAATTATTTACTAAGAATGGAGATGGTTGGGCAATATAACTGCCAAAGAATGATTCAGAAGAATAATTTCCCAATATATTATTATTAAATGCAATTGGTTGATTCTCCTGTTCGAACTCTGTGACAGTATGGGTCATGTGTTTCTCCCGATTGATTTTTATTTGATTTGGCTTTCCCTTGTAGGGTAGCCACATATGAGACCAATCGGTAGAAATATACCCATGGAGCTTCTCAGACCAATCCCTGCTCAATATTAAACCATAAAACTCAGGTATATCAGCGATTAAGATATCAATTCTTTGAACTACTCGTGGATCAGTCGATAACCTGATAGTAACAGAATTTATTTCCCCTAAGACTTGGACTTTGGTTCTATCTAACTGCACAATGTGAATTGAAGAATTTTGGGGTTCTATGTTCAGTTTAGAACAAACTGAAGCTGGCATTATATTAGATGATGCCCCTGAATCAATTAAACAGTTGTGTAGATTTAGATTGTAGATTTCGAAGGTTAAGAGGAAAGGGGGAGTATGGGAATTTGATCTGTCTCCGATTAGAATCGTATCAGTAGCCTTAACTCTACCAGAAGGTGGTTGTCCTGAATCATTTGCAGCTTTAGCACTAGGAAGAGGCGAGGAAGGAACTGCATTTAGTTCCTTAAGAAGCAATTTCTGTTGATGTTTTAATTTACTGAGTTCAAACATGGTGATGTTTTCCTTAGTCTTCTTCATGTCATCAATAATATTGTAATCCATTGAATCCAATACTACCAACGTCTTTGATGTTGAAGGTATATTTGAGGACGATGGTTGGTTTTGAGGGACCGTTGCAGCCGGCTTCCTTGTGGGTACCTTTTCCTTTGTAGTATTAGTACTTGCACTCCTTTTCTTGGAACTTGCCTGGATAGGTTCAGGGGTACTTTTGCTCCTAGTAGTCACAGGAAAAGCTTCTTGTTCATTTTCGGTGTCGGAGTTAGGCAATATGAAGTCCCACATTCCATGGCATTCAACAACTTCCTCTTCCTCAATTTCGTCGGATGATGTAATTGTTTCATCTTCTTCTTCTTCCTCAGGGTCTGAATCTGCATTGGATATAATATTTGGTGGTTTTGACTCAGTTTTCTTAAAATTCCTATATGGTTTCTTTGTTGAAGTTTTTGCTACTTGCTTTTTAATTTCAACCATTTCATTTGACATTGTTTTGAGGACCTTTTGAAGACCCTCCATATCGTATGGATCTTTGGTGTTTTTCTTCTTTGAATCGTCCTTGAAAGACACTTTTTTGGATTTCCTATCTTCGAGAGCAGCTTTCTTTTCCAAAGCAATTATACGTTTTTCCACAGCGATGGCTTCTTTCATATTTTCAGCCAAAGTTGGTTTCCCAGCCCTATCTACAAAAATGGCTATATTTGAAGGTAAGGCTGTGATGTACCACTCGCTTCTAATTTGTTCACTTGGCTTGGAATCGGTGGGAATTTTATTCAAGAGCTTATTGAATCGGGAGTTAAACTCCTTAATTGGTTCTCTAGACTCAATTCTTAGATTTGAAAGGTCATTAATGAGCGTGGCCAAGGATCTATCATCGCCATATTTGGTAAGAAACTGCTCCTGAAAGATATTCCAACTGGTAATGGATCCAGAGGGTAAGGAAAAATACCAAGACCCAGCTGATCCTTATAACGTGTAGGGGAAAAGTCTAACTACAACATCTTCTTGTGTTACTCCTTTTAGATTAACTGACAACATGAAATTATTTATGTGTTCCTCAGCTAATGTTCCAGCATCTGGATTAAACTTTGGTAACCACTTCTCAGGATAATCAGGTAATGGATGTAATGGTGCAGGCATAGTGACTGCACCAGGACTGTTCCATGGATTTTGAGCCATCTTGGGAGTACCAACGTTTGCATGTGGTGTTCCAGGTGTTTGGGGAGGAGGTGGTAATGAAGACTGAAAAGGTTGTGATGTTGAAGGTGGTGACCCCTGGTGAACAATAATATGTAATGGGGAAGTGGATGTTTGACTTCGCACTGGAGATGATGAGATGGAAGATGATGGAGAAAAGGTCTCACTATCAGAACCTTCAGTGTTCTTTTTTGCCCTTTTCCTTTGGGGTAAAGGCAACTTAGCTGGTTCAATGCCGAGTTTTTCGCTTTGAAGTCTGGTGAGAGGGTGAGGTAGGCGAAATTGCGAAGTCTGACTGCCTTGAGATACTTCAGATCTCTGAGGTGATATGGAGAAGCTTTGAAGTTTCTGGATGATAGACTGAACTTCAGGGGACTCCGGACTTAAACGTTCTGAAGCATGGTGTGATTGAGCAGTGATAGTTGATCCCTCTTCTTCTCGTTTGGACACTGGTGTTTCAGAATGCAAACGGGAGGTCTGAGGTGAGGTGGAGGGTGATTTACTCTGAGAATGGTCTGTAGGTTTTGATTTACTCGCCATTCATAGTTGGGCCCTCCTTCTAGCTCCAAAAATGTTGATGCCGTGAAAATCATTACGTCAACATCGGGGGATAACCACCCGGTCCGGACCTTAATACAGCTCCTTTTCCGTTTGGGATGGTGGCTCCGACTGGATATAATGGGACCAGTTTCCCAGTAATGAATAAAAGTAGTAGATGAATGATTGGTTTTCTAATAAGTGATAATGAATGGAGGACTTAATCTATAAGCGAAAACATAAATGACTATTTTATCCCGGGAAGCTTCTATTCTTAAGTGCAACGTTTGGTGATCTGTGTTCGTCGATAGGCATATAGATGACACTATTCAATAAACAAAGACATTTATTTAAATAATAATTACTTCGTTCAAATAGTTGAATGAAGTAATTGATAAAACATTGTTACACTTATCTTTTTATATTACTAATACATGAATGATTATAAGAATAGCAAACTGTAAACATCCAGTAGTGGAAAGTATAAAGACTGCTGTTAAAACACATTCATATATTCAATAATAGCAAGAATAATCAAACAACAATTTACATAAAAGGAATAAATTCAGACATAGATAATAGTACCATATGAGCTGCAAATCTTTCCCAACGTCAATCGCAATTTGAATTCCTTCTTCCGACTCAGAAATACTTTTAAATAAAGGCAGTAGTGCACATCCACATAAAAGCTTCGTTATCAAAATTTGGAAAAATTGGTCCAGTTTTCATAAAAAAATATGCTTGAAGTACAGTAGTGCAACTTCAGGTTTCAGTCATATACAAAAACTTACGACCCTTTCTAAATACATGAAAGGGTCTATAAATACTAAATTAAGCTAACAAACTACAAAATTAAAATGCTACTAAATTGGTATAACCCGATCTTGAATATCTCCCCCACAGCAATCTGGTAATCAGCAGCATGATTCATCACTCTGGCTGTTTTCCTTTTGTCCTGAGTTGGCATATTGCCAGCATTGGTTCCACTTCTTGAGGGCGGCTGAGACGAGAATTGATTTGAGCAACATAGGTGGCATCGTGTATATCGGGAATGATACACCCGATTGCATCCGTTAAGCATTTGAGGGCGGCTTTCTGGCTGTATGGTTTTACTAGGAACAACCAATAGGTGTCCCAAGTTAAACTTTCAATTCCTGTGATTAATTTCCTATTCTTTTCTAGCTCTTGACAACATGATTGTTCCAATGTTTTAGCTGATAATAATTTACCTGGTGTACATTGAGAGATCATGTTAGATAAATAGAGAGTATTGTTAATCAATTCAATCAAATTGTTCGTAGATAATTTGCATCTAGAAACCGCTCTCTCTGCTTTCATCAATTGGGACTGCCACTCCATGAATAGAATTTCTTTATGGGATTCTAAGATTTTAGGCAAGTTTGCTGCCTGTCCCTCATTAGTGTTCTGCCAAGTAAGAAAATCTGTTAAAGTCTCATCAGCTTGCTCTAAGTCCTGCCCGGCATCAACTGATTTGTTTATTATAGATGTTGTTATGTCACACAGAGGTTCAACTTGGGCAATTTCATGACACAACAATCTTATTTGTGTTATTAGTGCCTTATTAATCTGTATTGCTTCTGCTCTGAAATTGGCAAGTTGGGGAAGACTCTTGAACTTCTCTACTTGAGCTGTTAATTGAGAAATTTGCTCATCTTTTGTTTTTACCATCCGTTCATTCATTGCTTTCAATTTTGCTAATGCCTCCAATAATTCTTTCTGTTTCTGAATCGCTTCTGAATCTGCTTTCTGTTGTGCCTCCAATAGCTGTGTTTGTAGTGAAGCGATCGCTTGATCCTTTTCTTTCAACAAATTTCTCACCTCTGATGCCTTATCCATGGTGGCTGCCGAATAGGCACCAGCATATTGGGACAACTTTGTCAGGTCATCGGAGGGGTTGAATTCTTCCTTCCACACTACATTGGTTGTTACTCTTTGTTCAGGGAACAGGGAAGGTTGATCAATCCTTCTCATTTTCCGTTGTCGCTTTATTACAGCCTTATGTTTTGGGCTATAGAAAACATCCAATGGAGGAATATCTTCCACTTGCAAAATAATTTGATCGGAAGGATCCTTGGGAATTATTTCTAATTCTGTAGTCGGGGGTAGAACGCTGGTTTCTTTGCTTGGAACCTTTTTTGATGCTGTATCATGTGTATTGGCCGCTTTGGATGTATCGGCATCCTTTGAGCTCTCAAGATTGCTTATAATTGAATCAAATTGTTGCCATTCCTGGAGCAATCTTGGGTCAATCTGAGTGTCGACATTCACCTTCTTGCTGCTCTGCTCCTGCTTCCTTTCCTGTTCCTTTCTTGATGCTTCCTCTTGTTATTTTCTTTGTGCTTCTTCCTGTTATAACCTTCGGAGTTCCTCCTGCTCTCTTCTTTGGACTTCTTCAGAGATTTTGGATGTAGCAGGAGTTTTGATGGTAAGCTGCTGCTCAGCCTCGCTTGATTGTATCATCGGGGCAGTGGCTAACAAATCTAGAGGTAGAGTTTGCAACATCTGCTCTCTAAGTTTGTTAAATTCAACTAACCCGTCGTCATGGTATCTTATTTTAGCTATCTCTTGAACCTGAAATATCGACTTGGCTGAGGAGAACAGGTCATCAAACTCGTCTTCCTTATGTTCAAATTTAGTGAGTTTGGCCTGATCTAGAACATTATAGACGACCTTTTTCGGATCAAAGCGTCTGTTAGGCAGAGTGGCGAGATTTAATATATTAATCTTTTCCGCCTCTTTCTCTGCGTGTTTATAATCACGCAGAGTATAGATGCCACACCTTAGAGGGAAAGGAGGCCAGACTTGCTTCTTTGAATTCCTGAGAGTCTTTGTAGCCGATGCGGATGTAAGCTGATATGCTATCTCTCGAGCTAAAAGTTTGTCTGGTATATACAAGGGAAGGACATGAGGTCTGGCCTGGCTGCCGAAAACTCTTACATAAGTGAATTTTTTCTCTCCGAACCAGGTTCCTAAGGCTGTCAAGTCAATCTCTGCTTGAGAGGAAATCTTAGGAGTAGGTCTAGCAAAAATTGCATAGTAAATAGGTAGCATGAATCCATTGCAGACTTGATATAGGTGGTGTTTATAATGGGCTTTCCATAATTTCTGGTGATATATATGAATGGGCATGGGGTCCTATGGAGTCCATCTCCACCCTAACACGGGAAACTCGGAATTAAAACAGAGGGTATCTAAAATGTAGGCACTAAAGTAAAATTGAGGGATGATTCTATCAGTAACACGGGATTTGTTTCTGAAGTCAAGAATAGCAGTTGCTAACTTATCCGATAATATATTCCCCCAATCCATGATTTCACTATTACATGCTGCTTCCATCAAAGGTACCATCTCTATGGAAAATTTTGAAGAATCATGTAATCCCCACATTCGACACATCATAGCTCCAGCATAACAATAAGGAGAAGATAAGGAATTGACGGAGTACTTACCTGAAGACTCATGTTTGTGTTTCACCGGGTTCTATCTCCATTCCCGTATAGGCTCTGATTCAGTTTCATTTTCATCTCTAAACTTCTCCAGGAATGCTTTATTATACTTCTTCTCTGGTTCGGGCAAATGGTACATTTGTCTCAAATCATTAGGTTGAAACGAACCGAAAACTCTCCCATCAATAGTGCAGAATATCCTGTTCGTAATTGGAATTTCTTCAATGGCCCATCTCACTACATCTGTATATGGAAGAATTTGCTCCCGAGCCGCTACCCTGTGCAGGTAGGAATCGGTCAAATCTTTCAGAGTAGCATCAGATTTCTGGTTCGAGCCTGCTGTAGCCTGTATCGATGTTTGCTGAGGTTCCTCGTCTTCAACCAGGTTGTAAATTCTCTGCCAAGTAGTATTACCGAGACCAAGACATGTGGTATCCGAGATTAATCCTTTTTTGTTTGGTCCCGGATCGGCATCATGTTGTTCTGTTACTACAGAAGCTGAAGCTGTTCCAGGTTTCTTAGATTTCTTCCCCATTTGGTCTGAATTTGCTACTGCGGAGAAGCTCTGCACAAGAGATAAAATGAACGTAATGCGGAGAATAGATGGCGAAAACTAAGTACAGAAGAATTATGTCAATCAATGAATAATGGAAGATAATCATAAGACTCCCGCGGATATAATCTCTGAAGGGATTTAGGCATAACTACTCCATTAATTAGCCGTTTAAACCTGTCAATCAATTAAATGCTCATTATATCCTTCATTTGCCGAATAGTCTATTTAAGCGTGGATTTGATTTTTATTTGGCGGTTGGGCGCAAGTGAATTACTATTGGGAAGCGGAAAGGCTTTTAATAATAATTAATATAATATGTCGAAGCCATATCAATCCTTTTTGAAAGTCGCGCTTGGCTTTATCGCGATCGGCGATCGGAGGAAGACTTGGGCAGTTTTATTTAAGTTATTGTAGAATCTCCGATCGCCGATAGCGATATCGCTTAACTCGCATCGGGAGCTTTTAAGGAAAAGAGTTTCGTTGTATTCATATCGCATTCCCCGATTGCCGATAGTGATATCGCATCGGAGCCAGGAGAGGGGCCTTTTGTTGTGATTGTTTTATTTTCCCGATTGCCGATGATTTATTAACTCAAAAGGTTTTATAATGTTTCGTTTGTTTTCGGACCTTTTAGAGGAATGATGAGTTAATACCAATTTAATCTAAAAGGGACCCATTTCATATTATAGTTTTCTAAAGCAAAATTTTATGAAATGGGGGGTTGTTGTATATATGTAGAGCGGCTATGAGGAATGAAACTTGGTCAAATCAACAGTAATATATAGATTGGTATTAACCATATAATAATAAACTATAATATTAATATGTAATCAATAATTTAATTTAATTGAGTAATAAAATAATTATTACTACAATACTATCTATTTTTTAATAATAATCAATAAATATTATCAAATGATATTTTAAACATGTGTCAAGTATTAATTCAAAATACTTGTATACTAGGGAAAATGTATACATAAATTTACTTAATTTAATGTTAGGTTGATAATATTTATGATGTTTTTATCTATATTGCACAGGGACTCGTTCTAACGAAAATATCCCTTGTACCCAACGGGGAATTTTACAAGGGTTGGGAACATCCCCAATTTTTGGGGGATTTTATTGGGGACTTCAAATTCATTCCCAATCTATCCCTGAAATATTTTCTGGACTTTTCAGGTAACATTCCACCATCCCCAAGGAAGAAAAGGTATGTTTGACCTGATTTTGACTGGGATTACTTTGATGTTTTGATGAATTTTATTGTTGTTGTGGATGAGATTTTGGCATGAAAAAGTTGTTTTTTATGCTAACTTTCAATGGTAACTACCAAAAATACCCTTGTTCATTGCTGACATTTATTTTCTCCTCTCTTTATCACTTAACTATATAAATCAATAAACCTCGGTGTTGGACTTTAGCCTATAATAATTGTTGCTTAAAAGAGACATCCATTTAGAAATAATTAAAAAGTTTGTTAACCTTTACTTCTTGTGGCATGAATCAAGAACACAATTATTGTTGATGAAAACCTTCTAGTATTGTTCTAAAGGTGAAGTAGACTCTCTTTGAGGCTGTTCCTATGTGGCACATTTACAAGTTTTCTAAACCCACTCTTATCGTATAGGAAAGTTTTTGAATTGTGTTTAGCATTATTGCAAGGAATTATTGGGTTGCCACTTTTTTTTATGTTGTCCTAGTAGCCACGTATTTTTTCCATCAAAAAATGAAGGTTGTATGGTTGTTTAAAGGCTGCCAATAGTGACTCATTTCAACACATTTCCTCTTAATACTAATTTTTCCAAAAAAAATATTTGCACTTACTTTGTTCAAGAATAATAAACCAGGATTCAAGATTGATTTACATGTCAAACTAATGTAAAGAAACCACACTGTGTTTAAGGCTCTAACACACTTTGAAAATTTTCTAACTATGCCAAGGAAGTTGAATTTGTTTGGATTGGCCATATTATTAGTAGTGACTACAAGAAAGTCCCTTCTTTCTTTCATGCGATTGGGAAAATATCTAGTTTGGTTGACCAATTAAACCTAGCTTTTATTTGATAAGCCAAACAACGATAAGGGTTTATTTATGTGTTGAGATTGGAAATATTAGGAATTTGATCCAGGGCTTGATTTTGAAAAAATTAGCAATCTTTCCAACTGGGATAATAAGGTGAATTATTTTACATGCAAGAATGTCAACCAATAATAGTAAGGCTCAATCTTATTTTGTATTTGACCAAAAATAGAAAGAAAGACAACTAGCTCTAGTAATTCAACTTAGGTTTTTTATTTGACATTTATGGGAAGACAAATTAGGTATTTGAAAGGTCAAACTAACAAGAGTTAGTGTTTTAGCGCTAGGACGTTTATACCATAATATAGATGGAGACCCTCCAACTAACTAGAATCACACTAGAAGAATAGTTCACCTCCTCAACACTTCTATGGACTCATCGTCCTTCAACTAAAAGCTTCAAGTTGAATTTTAGATTTGAGATTATGTATTTGTTTTTGTAAATATTAATATGTGCCTTGGATTTCTTAGCTAGTTCACTGTTTACAATTTTATTGCAATGATTTATGTATTATTTATGATTTATCTTTATGCACATGGTGAATATAAAATAATAATAATAGTATTTATTATTTTATAATTTATATATATTATTGTTATCCCCAACTTGTCATCCCCTTGAAAATTTTGGGGTGCCCTCTACTCATACCAGAAACTCACCCCCCTATCCCCAAAGGAAATGTAACATACCTTTTTATCAAGCAAATTAAAAAATACTTTTGAATATAGTAGAGTATGTGTGAAATTATGATAATAAATATAATAAAATAACAAAGGTTAGAGTTGAAAAAAAAATCCTATTCTCTTTTTTATTTAGAATAGTTATTACTTGAGTAATAAAATAATTAACTATAATATTAATATGTAATTAAAATATAGAATGGTATTAATTTGTTTTTATGAAAAAAATTAATATTTGTTTTAATTTAAAAATCAGAATCTATATATCAATAAAATAATTTTTAATAATAATTATTTTATAATATAAAATAAATTAAAAAATTTTAACTCTATTTTAAAATGGAAAAAATAAATAAATTTCTATTAGTTATAAAACTCTTTATCAATATAAATGTGTTTTTATTTTATATATAATATTAGAATTTAGATATAATCCTTAGGTAGTAGGTGAATGTGTTATATCATATTAGAATGTGTCTTTGTATCCAATGTGTGTGTGTGTGTGTGTGTTGGCGGGGGGGGGGTAGCGAATGAAACTTGGGGCAGTTATCGTATTTTACCAAGGGTATTTTCAATCGAATTAACGATATTTTTTCCACGTTATAAGTTATATGTCTCAAGAATAGGGCCCTCAATTGTTCAAAATAAAGAGAAATAAGCTTGGATAGTATCATTACATGAATGCACACATCATGAATTGTTGAATTTAGAGACTAGTTTCACGATGACCACAATCAAGAATAATATTTCACAATGATAAAGAATTTAGGTTTTCTAAAACCAAAATCAAAAAAGGGTGTACTCGCTTCTGATCAGATTGTGTGGGCATTGTTTCTCTTTTTTTTTTCATTTAAGTGTCGGTGGAGGCAGAAATGAAAATGCAAGGTGGAGGTGGGAAATGGAATATTCTAGAGAACAACTCAGGTGTTTTCACCATGCATATGGAGAGAGTGTTCGCCATGCACATGGCCCTCCTACCCAATAGTAAGATAACCATCTTCGACCATGTTTATTTCTTCCCATCCAATATCTCTTTACCCTTTGGGAATTTTTGGATTGATCCCATCAATCAAGTCCTAAATTGTTGATTTTCTTCTGGTTACAACTCTCCATTGTATAACTAAATACTATATCCTCACATTCTATAGGATTGTAAATTTTACAAACACTAGGTGTTTGTTGTCTTATGGTTATTGATTAAATAAATCAGATCTTGAACTTATTCAATAACATACATTTAATTTATGGAAATGCAACAGTGACACGTATAGATGAAAATTAAAATTCTAAGTATTGAAAACATAGTTCTTCTAAATTACTTTTTTTTTGTTTATTTTCTTATGTCACCTTGTGCATTTTGTGTTAATTTTGTAGCCTCGGAAGGTTTTCTACATGGACTTGTTGTCTGAGCATGTAGAAGATATTTGATTGCCCCTTTAGTTGCTTGCGTGGTGGAGTAGGTGATTTTACAAGTTCTTTCCTAATGTTAACTTTTGAGTTAATATACTAGTGTGTTTGTTTATAAATAATTTCCTTAAATATTTGAGATAAATATTTTTCTTAGATTTTTAATATAATTGTTGAATTAAAATAAATTAAATCTAGTATAAAAGATTTAACGTTTAGTTGAATATAAGTTAAATATATATTGTTGTAATTTATATTTTAGAATCAACATGAAGGTTGAAATTTCATAGGAAATGGGTTTGGGGAACCTTAAGGACTAAGTTGTATGGTAAAAGGAAATGAAAATTCATATTTAAAATGGAACATCCTCGAAATGTGACCACGCAAAAATAAAAATAAAATGTACTACAAATTTCAAAGGATGAATGTAAATTTTAACATTATAATTGGACAAATACATATTCATGAATAAATGAGCAAGTGTTTAGTCCCAAGTATCAAGAAAATCATGCTACAACAAATTCCCACATATCATAAAAATCATTTCCTATGTTGGGATTCACATAAATATCACCCTCTAAGCATTGAAATAATATAGAAAAATCTTAGCATGTCAAACCCATAATTCGTTGGAGTGATGGGCATATTTTTACTATGGCCATGAGAGATGAGTTCAACAATCAATGCCACTAGCATCAAGGTACATATAGGGCTTGATGGTATTGATTAAATGCCAGTTCCATACTCTAATACGATACATGATAGAATCCATTGGAAATGTTTCAATCCTGAAAATTATGAAATCCTAAAAACTATCAAATGTGTTGCATTTTGTGTGGGATCTAAAATTATACTTTGTCCATAATAAATCCAATGAGATTGGATCCTCTCAAACATTATAAAATCATTAATGGAAATGTTAAAAATTCAAGTAAATGGATAAGAATTTAATAATTTAGCATTACCTTTAATTACATAGAATTAGTAGGGCCCTAGGGTTGAAAATTAGGCTACCCCACTCATAAATACCATAATTTTTCAAATAATTTTCAATTATCCCTCATGCATTATACATATATTAATATATGTGAACAACTAATGAATCACATTGTATGACACAAAAATCAATTTTCATGTGTGTTTCAACATTTCCATACTTGAACACACTTGATACATGGGCGTGCACATTTCCTATAACTTAGGTCAATAATGATGTGAATTTTTTAATTTCCATTAAGAAATAATTATTGAAAATCCCATGGGGCGGGGGGGAGACTAAGAGGGAAGGAGATACTACGTGCATCAAGGATAGTCACTCAAGAATATTAAAATATTACCTTGAAGTTCATACCTATTTGAAGGTAAAATACAGAAGTAAAGTACCAATCATATGTATAAATTCCATCTAAATGATCCATCCATCTAGTTGAATAATAGGAAGTAGTAAAAAATCTCAAAACACATAGAGAAACCCAAAGGATACTAGCTCTTCGAAACTTCTTTTTGGAAATATCTTCTCCGAGGATATTAGAGAGTCTCAATCATGCCTTCGATGCATAATAAGTGATAACCATCAATTTTATTTATTTTAAAATTTTATCTATAGTTTAAACCGATGTTGCAAGAAACTTGGTCCATGTGCATATTAGTTTTGTTTATGTATTGAGACGCTTAAACTAGACTAAAACATGTTTTCCTTTATCTATTATTTTCATCATTTTACAAACAAAAAATAACATTATCATTCATTGTTTCAAGATGTTTTAGAGTGGTTCCAACCTCATTAGACTTCGTATGGAGAAATTAAAATTTCATATTCCATTCAAAATTTATCAAAAATAACAGTTTTCAATATTTTAGGATTGGTAGGATTGTAGAAACTTCGGTAAATTCTATCATTTATGAAGGTATGCAATTAGTTGTTAATCAAGAGCACCAAGCCCTTTGTGTATCTCAATGTTAGTAATATTTATTTTTGGAATCATCTATCATGTACTTAGAAAAAATGTACCCTTTACTCAAACCAAAATCATTCGTTGGGCATGTTAAGCCTTTCATACAATATTTAAATCTTGGATTAGGTATTTTCATCAAAATTGGGTGGTGTTGACTAGTGTCCCTAGAGGATTGAGATAGATGCAAAAGGAGATACTAATGATGAATATTATACAAATATAAGTGATGGTGTAACATTTCTTGTCATTTATGTTTTTCCTTTAAATATGTTTGCTCATCTATTCAGAGTGGTTTCTTTCCAAATTTCAATATAAAGTGATATATATATATATATATATCCTTCTGGAAAAATTACCCTCAGTGTTGCAAAAGAGAACATGGAAAATTTTATTCTAAACTAAAATCAAAATATTCCTCTAATTTCCACAAATAGAGATAATATTGAATGCACTAATAGTGTAAACATGGTAGCTAATTTCACCAATAACTTATACAAATAAGAAAAATTTTAACAATTACAACTACAAAAAACCTTCCAATAACTCATTATATTTTAGATTCATAAACTAATTTTATTGCATAAAAATACTTTACTATTCTTATACTACTAATCTAACCTTACATTTAGTTATGGTCCTGATTTCCTTTGTCGTCACTTTCCACCTCAGATTTGGTCTTGATGATTGTAGAGATATATTAGCTTTGTTGCATTAGTTCAGACTCTCATAAGTCTTATATTCCTGTGTTTCTATTTTTGTATCTCTCTCTCTGCTACCAATGGCCTCGGGAACACCCTATGGTCCTCTACTATCATAGGAGCTTTTCCTTAGCTCTCTTTTCCTCATGAAAACCTCGTTGCTTCCTGAGAGAGGGGCTCAACCCTCCATAGTATATTTGAATGTTGTTTTTTGTAATAGTCAAATAATTTTCCCAATAACGTGTCATAGGTGTCAAGATATTAGTGTTGCCACGAGAAAGTTTTCAAGAATGACTTATTACCTCAATATTAACTTAAAGAAACCCTTCTACCATCATCCAAACCTTAGAAATTATTTTTGTTTCAAACAAGGCCACAAAAGACGGTTTGTTTCTACATTCATTGCCTTAGAACTAGTGTTCTACCATAATTGAGACTTATAAACCCTCACTTCCACAAAGGGATACTTTAAGTTGTTCCATTATAAAAAATGAGCCTAAAACTCCTCGCCCTACTATAGATAAGCACTTGCATATGGGCCAATATCTCAAATAATGGTAAGGTGATAGTATGCTTCCCAGAAAATGCCTTAAAAAGCCTCTTTTCCAAATATTTAGCCTAAAAAATTGTTGACACCAAAGGATTAATGTTACCTAGGAAATTATGCCCAAACAGGGTAAGGAAGAATGTCGATTGTCTAGGGTGTAAATTTTCACCACCGAAACTAACCAAGGGAAAAATGTGTATTAAAATCATTAAGAGCCTCAGCCTATAAATAAAAAATATCAACAATCCATGATGATCAAAATCAGTCTCCTACCTCATTTTTATAAATTTCCATTGGGATTTTTGCCTCCTAATTTTAATTTGAGTGGCTTACACGTTTCCCTCCATTTTCCCCAAATTATATATTTTTACCCTAGTAACATCAAATAATTGGTTCTCATTTACAAATGACTATATCATATGGAGATATATGGGCTACTGAATCCTACATTGGGAAGTTAGTTCAGAGAGGAAATTATAGTCCCCCCCCCCCACTTCCTGACATTGTTTATTCTTAAGAAATTGAAAATTTGAGTACTACAAGATCAGTTCTCCTTATTCAATCAATACTTCAAATTAATCATGTATAATATTATTTGGAGCACATCCAACCTCATTTGTAATTCTTAGCATTAAATGTTCAAATTTTGCAATCTCTTTCTTTATTTCCCAACTCATTCTGAAGGAAAATCATCAAAGTTTTCCAAAGAGGATGAATATGAAAAATTTGTAAATTCATTGTTTGAAATGTTTTATAGAGGGGCATAATAATGTATCCCTATCATTTACTTTTTCTTGGCATGGAAAATTTTCCCTAGGCCGAATCATGTTAGGATTTACTCAAATAATTTGTGAGTCTTTACAATCATATCTTACAACATTAACACTTTTGTTTTCCATACCTTTTATTACACCATATCCCATTTTAGATGCATTTTAATTTATCTCATGATAAATTTGACTTATATCTATTTGTTGTTGAACTTGATTTAAGTTGAAAGAATGCTACTTTTTTCTAGTGTCAGATGATTTCTCAGCAACATTAATATATTTTGGTGTGTTCACCAAACTAACAAATAAATTTTAAGTTACAATTGTAACTTTTTCATACTTTCTTAATCCATTTTCTTTATCATCCTTAGGATATCCCTCTATAGGTGGTGAATGGACTTTATATTACTTCTAATCTCCTTTGCTACTCATGTTGTTTTCGACTAGAAATCCCATATTTTTTTGACATTTTCCCAATAGTAGATTTTTCTTCCATCTATTTCTTTTCTTTCCCTTTATTATTGTAATATGCACTTGCACAAACTTGTGAGACAAGTCATAAATTTTGGCTTTAGAGTTTTTCTTGCTCTAATATCTAGGACTACATGTGCTCTCGTTGTCATTCTTTGGATCAGGAGTTGACTCTCATTCTAGTTTCTTCTTAGATTCATATTATTTGTTCATTTCCATATTTTATTCCCTCCCTTTGTCCTTCTCATCAACATATATAGTTACCCACACAACATTATTGCAAATATAAGTATTTGTATGTTATATTGGATGGCTTGAAACATGCACACTAATTTCCATAAAATATGCTTTCTTTCTGGTATTAGCTGGAGTGACACTACGGACTATGATTTGGAATTTGAAAACTAGAGTCTTCTTTGTTGAGCTTGACTTATAGCACATGGAATAAAATTGATCAATATCAATGCTCCCCAAGATACCATCGTGATTTTAATTTTGAAGAATCAGCAATCCTCTATGTGTGCTTGTAGCTGAAATCTTAAGAAATTGGTTTTTTCTTTTTATATCATAGTTTTTTTTCCAAGGCTAAGCTTCAATTGGAAACAAGCTAAAGTTTATTTTGAATAATTGTATTTACATCTTTCTCTTTCAATGAAAGTGTTTTAGCTACAAATTATTCAAGTTACATTTCTTTCAATTAATTTTGGAGCTTCCTATTTTCCCACTTTATGTAACTCTTATAAGGGATTTCAGGAGTTTTAACACTTAAAAATTCATTCAAAAAATGTGAAATAGTAAGCCTTACCTTTCCATATTTATTCCCCAATAGTTTATACTCATCCTAGTTAGTCATTGTTGGAACCATAGATGTTAGAGTCAACTGATAAGGTGGTTGTCCCTCCATTTTTAGTTTCCTTTTCACCTCCCCAAATGAGATAAGAATGGAATATTTGTATGAAGAAAAAACTCGATCTCCTACTCTAAAAATCTCATCTTCCATCATTATTCCTACCATCATATTGTTGCTCTGATTTGAAAGAGTTAATGGTCACTCCCAAACAATCTGGATTTTATTGTCAACCCTCAGGTTGGTAGGATGCACAATTTTCATACAAATATAATATCCTTGGGGAAAAAATTCCCTTAGGGTTGAGAAAGAGCACATGAATAATTTGTATTATAAACAACATCATAGTATTCCTCCAATAAAAGTGTAAACATTTATCTAATTTCACCAACTACTTATACAAGTAAGGCCAATTTCAATAGTTACAAAATCATAAACCCTTCTAATAACTCATTTTAGTTTAGATTCAAAAACTAATGTTGTTGCATTAGCAGACTTTACTATCGTTATATTGTTGATCTAACCTTATATCTAGTTATGGTCTTCATGCCCTTCATAAATGGTTATCACACTTAATAATGTTGGATGATCAAAGAATCGGAAGAAGGAAGGTAAAATGATTCAAAAATAAAAATACACTCATAAAATTTGTATAGGGATGATGGATGAAATGATCTCTCCTTCGAAATTCAAATATTGGAGTATATGTTGCCCATAATTTCAAATCTTATTAATGTAATTTCCTTTCACAATTATTCAAGATTAACAATTACTATTAAGGATCTTTTAAGTTGCTTCCTTTTATACTCCTTTATTGATGGCAAAATGATATCCTATTTCACCCTGGTGCAAATATTAATTCCCCTATTTCTTTAAAATCATAGCATAATTGATCAATGGTTTCCAAATGGTCATCATTATCATTAACAAAAGTAACTAACTACCTTTTAATCTCTTCTTTTAGAAAATCAATGAGATTATCAAATACTTTGGACCATGGTGTTCTTATTATGCATATATCTTATTATAATTGATATTTAAGTATTATCAAGGAATCTCTTATTAATTGTGGCCTTGAAGGTATTCAAAATTTTTAGCCCATTTAAAGAAAGAATTAGGCTTCCTATCATTAATATTCACATAACTAGTAGTAAAATCATGTAGTACTTGTATCCTAGTAGACCATCCCACTTTTATTTTCTTTATCCTTATACTTTATGAGAACCATTGCTAACTTCTTTGAAAGTGACTTAGACTTAAAACCTATGCAGTAAATTTATTTAGATCATTTTCAAAAACATGTTCTATATCTTTATTCAACTATTCAATGAAAGAAGAAATCCTCCATAAGATATTTATTAAATCTAGGTTGATATCCCAGGCTTCTAAAATAATTTTTGGTTGCATATTTATGTTTTTAGTGATATACGTTCTTACTCGATTGAGTAACTTTCTTGATTTTTTTTATCTTTCTAGATGTATTAAGTATATTTTGGTGATTTTGACCAATCATAAATAAATTCCAAGGGACTAATACCTACTCTAGTTCATTTATCTTCCTTTTGATTTTATATTCTTTAACTCTTGCTCTGAAAAAAATGGAAAAGATAATATTCTCTATTCATGTGGATTTTAGGATTCCAATCTAGTTCATTTATCTTCCTCTTCAATTTTATATGCTCTAACTCTTCCTGTTAATGAAAAACGGAAAGACCACCTCTTGTAGTAATATGTAGTTTAGGAGTTTTATAGGATTTACCCTTGAAACATCTACCTTTTTTCTCTATTTATTGGTCACCTTTTATTATTTACATGAAATTTCTAAATTTGCAATTTTATTTCTAACCTATTTTAATAAGCATTATGCTTGGTTAAACACAATTCTTCAAATAACATTGGCTTTTTAGGAGCCAATTCTTCTAAAATATTTTGACTCTAAGCTAGCATGAATGTCACCAAATCAAGTATCATAGAGCTATCCACCTCCATGTTAGTATGGTATTTAGGTGGTTTTGAATTCCCTTTCCTCAAACTTGATCCGGTGGATTAATTTTATCCTCAAATTTCAATGTTATCATAATGGTTTGAAACTAATTCTAATGCGTAGATCTTGTCGTTTTGAATATGGTGCAACTTGTTTCACTCAAATATGGCATCGAATGCTCCCCATATCACATTTCTGCACAATCTGCAGACCATACTGTTGGCTGGACCATGGCTTGACAGGGTGACTATGCTTCATTAGCCAATGGTTGTTTAACACTTGGAAAAATTTAAGTGGCTCCTTTATGATTGATTTTTATTGGTTTATATGTGGTTGAGTTGGGCCAAGTAGAGGTTTCCATGTGGCCTCCTAGTGGCCATGTAAAAGTTGGTTTGGAGGTTGAGCAATAGCCCATGGGGTTTGAGTGTGAGACCTCACACCGAGAAAAATATCCTTCTATCGTCAACGCTACATTAGTTATTATAATCTATAGTACTCATGCCATATATAAATTTATTGAATATGTATGCAAGGGTGGGGACTTGGGTTAACCCCCGATCTTGGTCCACGGACCAATGTTAAGGGCTAACCCCGACCCGTTATAAATATATGTGTTATAACCCAAATTTTATTGTGAAACATTTTTTGTGGACCTTACCACACATACAAAACCATCAACCATAGTATTGAAACCATATGAAAAGTCTATGAAGTGGTTTATGTGACAGGTTTCAGAGTCAGATACCATGGAGGTTAACACATGTGAAAGGTTCCATAACAATTATTTCCACAGTCAAAGTTTATTTGCAGTGGAATGCTAACGGTTTTGATGGAAGTTTTGGAGCAATGTTCACACGAGAGCAGTCAAAGGTAGAGGTCATTGTTAGTGCCACGATGTGTTCACTCTGGTGAATGACAACGTTCACATACGACGGTTATGGTAAAATTTCCACCAACGGTTAGAGGTGGTAGGGAGCGGAACCTACATTGGAATGGTTCCCGCAACCCAACCACAACTCCACCACCAGGGAACCTTGGTTACAGGGGATTCAAGCACAGGTGGGAAATGGTACAACAAAAACCAGATCGACGATGGAGAAAACACGACATGGTGCCTAATTAGCCAGATAAATACTGACATAGGCCATTTAAACAGGGGAAAATTTGCACCAAGTGTGGCAGGAATCTCACCGGCCGCAAAAGGCGGATTTTGTAGAATGAATTGCAAGAAGGTGTGCTATGTAGGAAATATTGTGAAAACAAATCAATGGAGCATAACTCATTCAAGTTTTAGCCTTTTTTGGAGCAAAAAGAGCCCATCTAGGGGTTTTTTTACTATTCTTGAGCCATTTGTGACATTTTTTAATTCATTTGAGCATTTTAATTTGATGTAAACACATTTTTTTTAGCATAATCAAAGTGGCCCAACCATTAGAATTTAGACGACGAGATGTAGCCCAAGAGGGGTGAATTCCTTCATCACTTTTTATTTTGTGTTTACTGTTATAGCATAATTGTCTTCATTATTTATACATAAATTGAGTTTTAAATCTTGTTTATGTGATAATAAATTTTGACATAAGACGTTAATAACCCTAATCTATTCACTTGAAAATTTTGACATAAGTTCTCAAGCTTTCATATACATATTAGTTTCGTATCAGAGCTTTGGTTATTTATTTCTTTGAGGGTTTAATTTGTTTGCAATTGTTTCTAATTCTTACAAGTTTTAATCTCAAGATATGAGAAGGGAAGCTTGTGGTTGCAAGTCCTCAAGTTAGGTCAAGGAAAAGGAGAGAAAATTTTCCACAATATCCACTACAAATTTCACCTCGAATTGTACTTGAAGTTTCAGCATTCATGTCACATGAAGGAGATCCTAACAATATGTCAGAGGATGGAAAGGCTTTTACAAAATCATTCTTTGATATGACACAAATGGTGAAAGTTCTCCATGAAGAGAGAAACACAAGGTTGCAAGGTGATAGCTCCAATCCTCCAAAGGGAGATAAGTCTTCAAAATGAGATGGAGGAGATGGGGACAAGACTTCAAAAGGTAATGGAGGGAATGGTAACAAACCACGTTTGACACCACCATTATCTTCACCTCCATCCTCACTTTCATGTTCACCATCATATTTTTCCACAACAAGCCCTTCAAAAACACCACATTCTCCAAAGGGACATGGTAAAACTCCATTTATGACGTGAAATAAAGTTTGATTTTCCTATGTTTGATGGAGAGGTAAATGTTGAGGGATTAGATAATTATGTTAATTAGCTTGAATTTTATTGCATGATACAATGGATCAAGGATGATGACACCAAGATTCATCTTGCTTCATTAAGATTGGAAAGTGCAACACTTATTTGGTGGGAAGCCAGAACTCAAGAGGACATGAATAAAAACGGTAAGGCCTTAACCTCTTAGAATTATTTTTTTACTACATTGAAAATACAATTCTATCTATTAGCATACATGCATAAAGCTATAATGGGTTGGAAAAACTTGATGCAAGGAAAGGGACAAACTGTGCAAATATATACTCAAGAATTTAGAAGAAGAGCGCTAATATTGGGTGTAGAATTTACATCTCAGGCAACTTTTTTGAAATACGTTGTAGGTTTGCATAGTTACTTAAGATATACATTTCTCATGTTTAACCCTACAAGTTTAGGTGAAGTTTGTGTACAGGCCACTCAACTAGAGGCAATAGGAAAACATGTTTCAGATGAAACAAGTGAGAATACCTTTCAGTCTAGAGAAAAAGTAAAGGGTAAGTTCAAGGGAAAAGGAAAGAAGAATGAATCCATCAAGATAGAGAAACAAAAACTCACATGGAAACAATGTTACAAATATGGACATGATGAAGATCATCGCTAGAAACTTCATTCACATATTAGATCCAAGAAATTGAAAAACAAGGAGAAGGAGAAGACAACTGCAACTATACAACATGATTTAGGTTCTGATTTCGGAGATGAAACAAAGATCACAATGATCAGTTGCAAAGGTATGGACATTGCAAGTGCTAGTTCTTCAATTTATCTTAATGATACTCAAGATGAAGAAACAAGAATTGAGCTTTTCCATATTAGAGTTATTTCAAAGCATACCAAGATTGACACATAGTTTAATAGTGGTTCATAAGAAAATCTTATTTCAGAAGACATTGTCCAGGAGTTAAATTTAGAGACCATTCCACATCCTAGACCATATCCTTTAGGTTGGTTATGTTAGAATGGAAAATTTCAAGTTATAAGGAGGTGCATCCTTATATTTGCAATCACTACAAACTTTATTGATGAAGTTGAACTTGATGTAATTCCTCTTAATATTTGTGGTATAGTTTTGGGAAGCCCATATATTTATGATAGGAGAGAAATATTTCATCGCCATGAGAAGAAGTATCACTTTTCCAAGAGTGGTATTAAGTATATTGTTAGAGCATAGTAAGAAGATGAGTTTTTCTCTTATGAATTTTGGAAAAATGAATAGAATTGTTAATGCTAGTCCTAATCTTCTTTGTTAATGTTCAAGCATAAATATGTTGTGAATGAGTCCCTTCAAGGAGATGAATCAAATCTAAAACATGATTTCATTTAGGTTGCTAATGATTGTGGTAATATGTTTCAGGATTCTAACATTTTTTCTCCTAAAAGAGGTAAATAGGATGAAATAAAAGTGTAGCAGCATGCATCATTGTTATATAGTGGTGTGAACAAGATGCCAGTGTTAGAGAGTGCGAAGGTCAAAGAGAAAGTGAAAAATAAATTTGACAAAGAGGACATTGGTTCCAAAATTTCTTCTTTTGGGTTTCATAATGTGTTCCCTAAAAGGGATAGTTCATGGTGATGGAGGTCACATTTGGTCAAGATTTTAGCCAAGAGCAAGGCTAGACATGTTAAGCATCACCATGTCGACAATGTTCAAGGTGAGAAGAATTTGAGATTGTTTAATTTTCCCTTAATTCACGAACGACGAGGAAATATGTTTATTCCTTCAAGGGAATTTTGTTTTTCTACACATTCTAGGAAATTGCAGCAAGATGGTATCTATGACAACAAGATAAGGTCTCCAAAATCAAGGAAAATGTTGTATTTTCATGAAAATCTCAAAATGTCAAATTCAAGTAAATTTTAATGGATTGAGACTAGAAGGGTGAGGGAGTTTTACCCTCATCTAGTTGTCGATGGATAAACAGGTTTTGTAGGTCCAAAAGATTCTAGTGGGGAGGAATGATCCGATGGATCTATATCACATGCTCAATTTTTAAAGTTATAATAATGGATTGAAACCATTTCTAATTCATAGATATCGTCATCCTAAATCTAGCGCAACTCATTTCGCTCAAATCTGACATCAAATGCTCCTGATATCACATTTTATCCATTTTGGGAAATAGAAAAAAAAATTGGAATTGGGTTGTACATGGTGCATAGTCAACAATGTGTACCACTGACTAGACAGGGTGAATATGCTTCATTAGCCAATGGTTGTTTGACACTTGGAAACATTTAAGTGGTTCGTTTATGGTTGATATTTATTGGTTAATATGTGGTTGAGTTGGACCAACCAGGGATGACCACATGGGCCAATGAGAGGCTTCCACGTGGCCTCCTAGTGGCCATGTAAATGTTGGTTTGGAGGCCAAGAAGTAGCCCATGGGGTTTGAGAGTGATATCTCCCACCGAGCAACAAAGCCTTCTACCATTCACACTACATTAGTTCTTATAATATATAGTCCTCATGCCATATATAAAGTTGACTAAATATGTATGTGGGGCTAGGGATCGAGGTTAACCCCCGACCCCAGTCCACAGACTAGGGTTAAGGGATAACCCTGACTTGTTATAAATATATATGTTATAACCCAAATTTTATGAAACCTATATGCCAAAGTTTCATTGTGAAACATGTTTGGTGGACCTTACCACACATAAAAAACCACCAACCATAGTATTAAAACTATATGCCAAGTCTATGCAGCAGGTTATGTGATAGGTTTCGGAACTAGACACCATGGTGGTTAACAAATGTGACAGGTTCCATAAAAATTATTTCCACGGTCAAATTTTAGTTGCAGCATAATGTTAATGGTTGTGATGGTGGTTTTAGAGTTGTGTTCACATGAAAATTATCAGAGGCGGAGGTTATCATTAGTACCACTCTGTGTTAACTCCGGCAGACAACAGTGTTCACATGTAATGGTTACGTTAAGCATTACACTGGTGGTTAGAGGTGGTGGGGAGAGGAGCCTGCATTGGTAGGGTTCCCGCAACCCAACCACAGTTCCACCACCAACGAACCCTAGTTACAAGGGAGTCAAGCACTGACAGGAAATGGTCCAACGGAACTTAGATCAGCGGTGGAGAATGCGCAATTTGGTGCCTGATTAGCCAAATAAAGGCTGACATAGGCCATTTAACCATAAGACAATTTGTACCCGAAGCGGGGAAAAATCTTCGCCCCACGTGGCTGCAAAAGGTGAATTTTCTAGAATTAATTGCAGGAAGGTGTGATTTGTAGGAAAAATAGTGTAAAACCTTTAGGGGAGCATAACTCATTCAGTTTTTTTTTTTAGCAGAAAGAGCCCATCTAGGGGTTTTTTACTATTTGGAACCATTGGAGACACTCTTGAAGCCATTTGAGCACTGTAAATTGTTGTAAACACACTTTTTTGAGAATAATGAAAGAGGCCGAACCATTGGTAGCTGGACTAGGAAATGTAGCCCAGGAGGGGTGAACTCTTTCATCACTTAATGTTTTGTGTTTACTATTATGGTATTATTGTCTTCATTACTTATGCAAAAACTGAGTTTTAAATCATGTTTATGTGATAATGAATTTGACATAAGAGGTTAAAAACCCAAATCTATTCACTTGCAAATTTTCGCATAAATCCTCAAGATTTCATATATAAATAAAAAAATTTCATGCATTTTTATTGCAAAATATCATGACCTTTCTCGAGATCAATGTAAGGTGGTTTCTCACCATCATCCCCTCTAATTTTTTTTGATTACTTTCTTCTCTAACTATGTTTGTTTCTTGCTTAGTATGTCTAGAAGAGGAACTCTTACATCCATGGGGAGAAGAAGAAATTGTACATTGTTTTAGCTTTTCCCTCTTTGCTTTATCTTAATCTAATGATGTTGAAAATTCAAGCTAATTTTGGTGGTAAAATCCCCACTTATTATGAGTTTTTATTTTTTCTTTGGTGTGACAAGGTCATTATTTCTTATTCCCTCTACAATTATAGTAAATAAATTACAATATACCATAGATGCTAAATTTTCTTAAAAAATCCCCTTTAGAGTTAAAACCTCTTATGATTTTAACTTCCTTTAAGTTTAATGCATTGAGATTTTTAAATACTTCATTTAAGTGAAAATAATATATATATATATATATATATATATTGGGATAAATTGCTTCTTCTTTCTTTTGTCAAAAATGATGGACCATGAACAATCTGCTTGCAAGATTTTAAGTCAAAATATATATCATAAACAAACAGAATATGTGGTAAAGGCATTCCTTCGTACCCATATAGTCTAATATGTGTATAAATAGCATCAAGGTATTTTTCTTCCTGAGTTATTCTATGAAGTTTGGCTCTAGTTGGCATATATCAAAACCTTCAAATGAAATTACCTTGAATAACGAAAAAATGGAAGAGAGATTTGTGCTTCCATATAATAGGGTAGCACAATTAAGCTAGTTCAACTTCAATATTCACATTATTTGTTAATAGTGGACCTTCAAACACATTATAGAAAACTATTTCTAAGACTAGATAAACAATCATAAATAACTATTGGATTTTCACAAAATTGGCCGATTGAAATAAAATTTCATTTGAAATGACTTCCGCTTAGTTCAACATGGTTTATTTATTATAAAATAAATACAAAAATATACATATCTAACCTCAATACACAATAAATTCAATCTCATTGCATCAACCATGAAAATAATAAAGTATGAGAAATCCCTATATGGCTCTGCCAACAAAGAGATATCAATTGCCATGAAATTCACAAGAAGGACCATGTTATTCCCCTCATCAATAACTTGAGTCATTGAGGTCTTTGTGTTAAGATGTGAAGCACACAAGGAGACTAATTCTTTGAATTAAAAGAATTATGGGAAAAATCCAACATTCTCCAACCAAGTATTTGAGATTATATTCTTAAGATTCTATTTTGGAATTAAATATAAAAACCTATGACACATTGTCAACCAATGAAAGTTATTGTTTGATCAGGTAAGTGAATTAATAGTATCCCCAAAAAACACCCATTTATTCATTTTAGTCTCCATTATTCATATCCTTCATATACTCTTTGATATAAGTGACACTTCTAGCCCTACACCACAAATCTCTTAGCTATTTAAAAGTTCAATTCATGAATGGTATTTACTTAAACATCTCTTCAACATGTTCCATCTTCTTCAGGACATCGGATAATCATAATCAGAGGTTGATTGATAAAGTTTCATATTTTATGTAAATACAAAGTAAATTGATTCACCTTACATCAAATCAACACATTTTACCTTGAATATGAGGTTTCTTAAATGCATCTTAAATTTCCCTCAAAATTGTGCAAGGCATTCTTCCACAAATTTCACAAAGTCATAGGGACAAAGATCACTTTTATAGAACTAAACAACGACAAGGTGTAGGATTATTCATTGTGAAAAGTGAGGAAGCCTAGGGTGTGCATATAAAAGGTTGCATGGAAAATAACATAGGAATCTTCTACACACACAAATGAAAAATTGTTTAGGTATAAAGGGTAATGCAAAGATAAGTAATGTGCAGAGTGTGGAAGGTTTATTCAAGAGATAAATCTATTCACGACTCTTTAGAATTTGACTAAGTATGAAACACATATAAATATGTGAAAAGGAAGTAAATTATGACCCATTTTATAGATTAATGAAAAATGAAAGGGAAAAAAATGAGTTTCATTATCAAAGGAAAATTCTAGTTAATATGGGTGAAGCATGAAACTGTATTGACACTAAGAATTTGTTGAATAAATGCAATTGAGGAAAACTTAAGTTGTAAAAATGAAAAATAAATGTTATAGGTAAGAAATCAAGCTTTATATAGAGTTGAAAATACATTAAAATATGAAAAAAGTAATACTTGCAGATATATCACATTGTAACACAATTTATCTTTCTTGGTATGCATTACATAACAATAAATTGCATATTTTTGTGGAAAATCCCATTGTAGAAAATATTATTTTTGTTTAATACATGTTTTACCCTAGTCTAAAATTGGTGTGATACACATCAAACCAAATCTTTTGTTCACTAAGATATACATGAAATTGATGTGTGCATAAACTATGTAATGGCATACTTTTTGCACCTTCACAGGAAATTGATAGTTAAATTATTAATAATATAGCTTGTGAAATATGTTGAGATTTTTTGTATATTAATTTGGAGAAATCTCTTGAATATGCCAACAATAGGTTTTGTTACAAAACTGATGGCATCAAATCATCATGAGGAGATATTCTATCCTAGTTTGGTGTGATAGAATTAATTATTCAATTTCTTCTCTCTTCTATAAATTGTAAGCCTGTAGAGGAAAAACATATGAGATGTGAGGTGTGGAGAAGAGGAAGCGTAGATCAGTAATTCTTCTGTTGTAATCTCCTATTGATGAATAATTTTGCCGATACCTCTGTTTAGTGGATGTAGCCCAGATTGGTTGGGTGAACCACGTTAATCATTTTCTTCATGATTAATGGTTGTGTGTGTGTTTTTATTAAGTTTTCCACTGTGATTGAATATAATATTTGGTATTAGAGAGGAATGTTAAAAGCAGAGGCCGTGTTGGAGATTGTGAGAATGTCTTGGGAGGCTGATGCAAACTCTTCATTTGCGTGAGAACAACCCCACAGCACTGATCGTCGAATGGTATCAGCTGAGTCTGCTGGGACTTTATAATGCAGAGCCACTGTGTTATCGTTAATAAAAATCTGTGAGCTATGTTCGAGGCTATGTAGAGCTCGTAAAGTTGAGTTCGTGGCTGTGATTACGTTAATAACAGAGTATGGGTCTCTGCGTTGAAGACCGTGAGATCGTGAGCTGAAGACCGTTGAGCCGTGAGCTATAAACTACCATTGAGCCGTGTTATATATGTGCTTGCCATTTTTTTTTAAAAACTCCGTGGACCATGAAACTGAGTTTGGAGATCGTGTGGATTCATGGACTGTGAAACTTAGAAGCCGAGTTTGGAAATCATGTGGCCAGGGTCCGTAGCGTCATTTCTATGGAATCGTAATGAGAACGCAGTTGAATATCACTGTGAGGCCCAAGTCAGATGAGAACGCAGTTGAATAGCACCGTGAGCTAGAGCTGCATCGTTATGAACTCGCAAAGCCTGATAGTGCATGTTTGGGTGGACAGTTTATAAAAATTATTTATGAAAGGTGAAGGCAATATTCATTGAAGCAGTAAAGTGGAGTAGATTGCCAATATATTGATTTATATTAAATATCAATGCCATTATATGTTAAAATGTCATTGGTAACGACTATATTGCACTCATATAATAATTCTTTGCAAAAGATACCCATTATATTGGGTAGGGTCTAGGGCCTAGGAATTAGATTTTTTGACGGTGGAATGTGCGAAAGTAATTGCATGTGTGAGAAAGTAAATTTTTTTTTAAATAAAAATAAAATCTTCGTTTAATTAAGATTTGAAATTGCAAATTATTGACACAAGCTACTCAATATGGAAAAAACTCAAAGTGCTCGGTTTGAGATCAAGAAGTTTAATGGGAAAAATAACTTCGAGATCTGGAAAGTCAAGATGCACGATCTACTCGTGCAACAAGGTGTGGTGAAGGCACTTTTGGGAAAATCCAAACAACCTTACACCATGACAAATGACGAATGGAGTGACATCGATAACAGAGCACTGAGCAACATACGGTTGTGTTTGGCGGATGATGTGTTATTTAACATCGTGTCAGAGAAAACAACTACTGGTTTATGGACAAAGTTAGAAAAACTATACATGACTAAATCCTTAACCAACAGGATTCTTCTGAAAAGGCAGTTGTATAGTTTGCGCATGAAGGAAGGTACATCAATTACTAATCATTTAAATACCTTTAATACTCTCTTGGTGCAGTTAGATAGCATAGAAGTAAAATTTGATTCATAAGATAAAGCTGTAACTTTATTATGCTCGTTGCCTGAGCCATGGGATCATTTTGTTACTTCTATAAGTCTTAGTTCATCAGAAACCCTTGAATTTGATGATGTTGTTGGAGCTATGCTGTCTGAAGAAACTAGGAAAAGGTCCAATTTAGAAACCTCTACATCATAAGCAATGATGGTTAGAGGTCGTTCTAAAGAAAAAAGCTTCAGTAAAAAAAAACAACTCTCGGTCAAAATTGAAAGGGAAGAAGAGTAAGTTAAAATGCTGGTGCGACAAATCGGGACATTTGAAGAAGGATTGTTGGAAAAGACAGCAAACATCCAAAGGAGACACTTCCACAACAAATAAAGAGGCAAACACGACAAACACAGGTTCAGGTTCGGCTTCTGGTTCAGGTATAACTGATGAAGTTCTATCAGTTAATTTGTTAAATCATGATCAACATTGGCTATTAGATTCTGGTGCGTCCAATCACATGTGCATTCATAAAGAATGGTTTAAATCTTATAAATCAATCAATGATGGAGTTGTTTACATGGGTAATTATTTCTCATGTAATATTGTGGGAATTGGAAGCATCCAGATTAAAATGTTTGATGGGACAAATAAAATCTTAACTGATGTAAGACATGTGCCTGAACTCAGGAAAAATCTTATTTCTCTAGGAGTGTTAGACACAAATGGATATAAAACTTTTATTCAAGGTGGAGTAATGAAAATTTACAAAGGAATCCTATTAGTAATGAAAGCAAAGAAGGTTGGAAATCTTTTTCAGTTAGAAGGAAGAACAGAGTCAGATCATGCTTCTACTGTATCTGAAAACGACAGTGATTCTATTCGACTATGGCATCAACGGTTGGGCCATATGAGCGAAAGAGGATTAAAAATTTTATCTGATCGTATGTTACTTCCTAGTTTAAAATCTTCTAAGTTAGATTTATGCAAACATTGTATATATGGGAAACAAAGCAAGCAGAAATTTAAAACTGGAAAACATACTAGTAAGGGAATCCTTGATTATATCCATTCTGATGTTTGGGGTTCATCTCCTACAACCTCATATGGAGGATCATCATATTTTTTTATCTTTTATAGATGATTTCTCTAGGAAAGTATGGGTCTACATGTTAAAAATAAATTCTGATGTATTCACATTTTTCAAGCAGTTTAGAGCATTAGTTGAAAATATCACTAGAAGAACCATTAAATGTTTAAGAACTGACAATGGTGGAATTGAAAGACATAGAACTACTGCTTATACTCGTCAGCAAAATGGAGTTGCTAAACGCATGAATAGGACTCTCTTAGAAATATCAAGAAGTATGTTGAGTAATGCCAATTTGCAGAAGGAATTATGGACAAAAGTAGTATCTATGGCTTGCTATTTGATAAATTGATCACCATCAACTGCAATAGGATGAAAAATTCCTCAAGAGGTATGGAAAGGTCATCCTTGTGATTATTCTAAACTGAAATTTTTTGGTTGTGATGCATATGCTCTAATTCTGAAACATCAGCGTTCTAAATTAGATCCTAAATAAAAAAGATATATCTTTGTTGGATATGGTGATGGGATTAAGGGATACAGGTTGTGGGATCCTACTACTCACAAGATCATCATTAACAAAGATGTTAAATTCAATGAATCTTCACTTGATAATCCAGATGTAGATAATAAATTGAAACAGAAGAATGTACCTAAGTTTCAACATATTCATTTTGAAACCAGTTAAAATACTGATGATAGTAAAGATGAACAAGTTTCAAATGCAGATCATGAAGAAGTTCCTACAGATAATAATCAGCAAATTGTGGAAGAACCATAAACATATTTAAGGAGGTCCACGAGAATCAGACATCCTCCTAAAAGGTATGATGATTATGTTACTTCAGTTGCTTTAACCGCTAATGATGATGAACCTTTATGCTATCAGGAAGCTGTAGAAGGTTCTAATAGTGATAAGTGGAAAGAAGCTATGAAGGATGAGATGAAGGCATTAGACAAGAATGGCACATGGGATCTGGTGGAACTTCCTAAAGACAGAAAAACTGTGGGATGTAAATGGGTTTACAAATTGAAAAGGGGTGTTGATGATAAAGAAGACAGGTACAAAGTGAGGCTGGTCGCAAAAGGTTTTTCTCAGAAAGCAGGAATTGACTTTCATGAGATATTTTCACCAGTTGTTAAAATTGTTTCAATTCGGATTGTCTTAGCATTAGTTGCTTTACTTGATTTAGAATTACAACAACTAGATGTTAAGACTGCATTTTTACATGGAGATCTAGATGAAGAGATTTATATGGAACAACCTTAAGGGTTTGTTCAAAATCACAACAAGAAATTTGTCTGCAGGCTCAAGAAATCATTGTATGGTCTGAAGCAGTTGCCTCGACAATGGTGCAAGAAATTTGATTCTTTCATGATGAGCCAAAATTATATAAGAAGTGAATATGATCATTGTGTTTACTTTAAGAAATTAAGTAATGGCATATTCATTATCTTAGTGTTGTATGTTGACGATATGCTTTTAGCAAGCAAAAGCATAATTGAGATCAATAGGTTAAAGGCTCAGATGGCTAGGACGTTTGATATGAAAGATCTAGGAGCAGCAAGACAGATTTTGGGCATGGAGATTTTCAGAGACAGGAGCAATGGTAAGTTGTGGTTATCACAAGAGAAGTATATTGAGAAAATACTCTTAAGGTTTGGTATGAAAAATGTGAAGCCAGTTTCAGTCCCTTTAGCTTCCCATTTTAAGCTTTCTTCAAGTTTATGTCCTAATACAAATGAAGAAAAGGAATATATGTCTCGAATACCTTATGCTAATGCAGTAGGAACTTTGATGTATGCGATGGTTTGTACACGACCAGATATTTCACATGTAGTTGGGGTTGTCAGTAGGTATATGGAAAATCCAGGGAAAGAACACTGGTCAGCAGTGAAATGGGTGCTTTGGTATCTGAGAGGCACAAGTGATTATTGTATCACTTATGACATAAAGTAGTGATTTTTTTTGCGGATAGGTTGATTCCGATTTTGCAGGTGATTTTGATAAGAGAAGGTCAACTTCAAGATATGTATTTACTCTTGCAGGTGGAGCTATTAGCTGGATGTCAAAGCTACAAAACATTGTTGCTTTATCCACTACAGAAGCAAAATACATAGCTGCTTCACATGCTTGCAAAGAAGCGGTTTGGTTGAAAGGTTTGTTTGGTGAGTTTGGTAGGTTGCAAGACAACATTAAGTTATTTTGTGATAGTCAAAGTGCAATTCACTTGGCTAAAAATCCAGCCTATCGTAGTAAATCAAATCATATACCTATAAAGTACCATTTTGAAAGACAGGCTATCACTGAACGGGGAGTCTCTCTTGAAAAAGTGCATACAAAGGAAAATTGTGCAGACATGTTCACGAAACCAGTTTTATTAGAGAAACTACGATGGTTTTTTGCTTCTCTTGGCTTGAAAAGAAAATAAAAATAATAAAGGAACGAGGTATCAGGCTAATTGTTGTCAAGGTGGAGATTGTTGAGATTTATTGTATATTAATTTGGAGAAAATCTCTTGAATATGCCAACAATAGGTTTTGCTACAAAACTGATGGCATCAAATTAGCATGAGGAGATATTCTATCCTAGTTTGGTGTGATAGAATTAATTATTCAGTTGCTTCTCTCTTCTATAAATTGTAAGCCTGTAGAGGAAAAACATATGAGATGTAAGGTGTGTGGAAGAGGAAGTGAAGATGAGTAATTTTGCTGTTGTAATCTCTTGTTGATGAACAAGATTGCCGATAACTTTGTTTGGTGGATGTAGCCCAGATTGGTCGTGTGAACCACATTAATCGTTGTCTTCATGATTAATGGTTGTGTGTGTGTTTTTATTAAGCTTTCCATTGTGATTGAATCTAACAAAATATCCCTTTAATTATAATTTATATAAATTAATTTTATTTTTAGTAATTATTAAATTATTAATTACTTGTGAGTAAAGGTGCTTTATAGTCTAGTATGGGGAAGATGTTGTCTTGTAACTTTACATTTAAAAGTAATAAAATAGTGTTCACATAAAAAATAAAATAAAAAAATTTAAGTAATTTTTTTCCGTTGTCTACCACAAATAAAATACCCCAACTTCCACCTTAAGTTTACACCAAATTTATATAAAGAGATAAAATAATTGAAAGTAAAAAAATTATAATTTAGATTATAATTTTTTTCTACCTTTTAGTCTCAGAGATATGTGTAATTCCTTCATTACTAAACATGGAGTCGACATATGGTATCTAAAAATAATATTGATATTACACTCTAGTATGAAGGATATATACATGAATGCATACATATATAGATAGATATATTTAAATTTTATTGCATCACAAACAAAATTATATTTTGTATATGTTTAAAGCATTCAAGAAAATAAACCATATTTTTGTAACAAAATAAACTGCATTTTGACCAAAAAATAAAATACAACAACTGAGTAATTAAGTGCTATAAAAATCACTTAACTTCTCCTTCTTTCCCTTATTTATTTTCACTTTTTATCAATTGCTTGATGATGTATCTATAGGCATTACCTTTACCTCCAATTGTATCACATTCACCACAGGGGATTTTCCTTTATCAAGTGATTTTTTACATGTGCTCTTTTTGTTTCCACTATCCCATCATCTTGAAGTCTCAGTGTGCGTTATAAACAAGATAATGAGGTGTCTATTTACCTTTTGGTTTATAAATATGTTGTGACTTCGAAACTATATTATAGGTTTTCCTATTATAGTTATAGAGGGGGAATTCCTTGATCTCCTCTTCCTCATCCTCCTAGAAAATAGGTTCATATGAATGTCAACTAATGAATTTATGAACTTAGCCCTTCTTTTTTGGAATTTATGTTGCTTGTATGCATGAATCTTTAGATTCCTTGTTTGAAACATGAACAACACCTGAAGGCTATGGTTTTCATAATCTAAGGTTTTGATCCATTGAAAAGATCCACGATTCAAAAAAGTACAATATGGTATCCGTTTTCTAAAATCCATTTCCACATATAGATGAGTAAAGGTAAATAATTTGTGTTGTAATCATTCACTATCCATATTTATGAAATTTACCACAGTATTCCCAATGTCCTCAATGAAATTTTGATGTTAAAAAGGAAGAGGGAGGTGTGGCAACGACATCCAAACAAGAAATTTTTTCTAAAACCATGTCAGAGGGATCAAATTTCAAAAGCCATGGAGTGAGGAAGAGCCCTTCTCTCCCCCAAAACTAAGACCCATATGCCATGCATTGCCATAATTTTATTGGGAATCAAACTGAACAATCAAAAATCCTTTGGAACATAAATAAAAAAGAAAACTTTTTTTTTGTCCAGGTTGTAAAGATTCCTTGATGCAATGCTTCTAATTTTGGCCAGAATCCATTGAATCTATAGATGACAACCCTATATTGTAGGAACATGAAAATATGCTTTACCTATGTGTTTTTCATTTCCAAAAGAAGTGTTTCCTCCATATTCTCCACAATGTATGGTCTTAGAAGAGCTTGAGGCTAAACCGTTGAGATGGAATCTTTACCACACGCAACATCCTTTTATGAGGTTGAAGTAGATGGCTCTCTCAAGACCATTTCTCTCTTGCATGGTCTCAACACTAAAATCAAAATGGAAATTATGGAGATGTTTTATACCGACACACACGCACATATTGCATTATGAGGAAGATATGTCATTATGCAAGCATGTTTAGTTTGGAATAGGGTTTCCATAATTTTAATTTTATTATCAATAATTATTAGGTGGGATATAAGGATTTAACCTCCATATAATGTTATAAAATATTCTTAGTATTCATTGTTTCCTTTATAAGAATATTTATATAGAGAGATATGTGAAATCTATACGAATATAAATAATATAGCTAAAAATTATTATGGATCCACCTTAACTTCGGATTTACCAAGTGTTTATAGGAATAAAATCTCTTGAGGTGTAAAAATTTTCTTAGATTTTGTAAAAAAAAGATTTTTGCATATTTAGAAATTTGATTTTTCTATATGTTTGCTAGATCAAAAATTAATATAGATTTATGTTGATTATACAATATTAATGTAAAATATTATTTTAATTATAACTTGTATAAGTAAATTAAGTTGTTAGTAATTATTATTTAATGAAAAGTATTATTTTAATTATAATTTATATAAGCTAATTATTTTGCAAGTCATTATTTTTTTTTACTAATGAAAATTATAATAATTTTATATTTTAAATTTATTAGCATGTTTTTTATTTATAAGATCAAAGGAGTTAAGTAACATAAATAGAGTTTTTACCAATGAATCAGCCTTGGTTTCCCTCTACATGTGGTGATATGGAATGAATCTTTGCACTTGCCGAACCTGCCCTTTGATGTTAGAACTTATCAGTAGCCCTTTACAAAACCTCATAGATTATACTCCGATATAATTTCATGGTAGATTTAGTTGAAGCCTAGGCATGGGTGGTATGCAGAGTGAGAAAAGTGGAGGCAGGAGAGGGAGGCAAACTAGGCGCACCTCAACAACCTCTCATTTGAAGATTAACAAGTCTACGATGAACCATGACCAAAAGGGAAGTGGGGGGGATTGTCTCAGGTAACAACGTGAAGGGTAGCACATTGATGGGAGGGATTGGGTGTTGATAACACAAAACAAGCGATTAGCTGGCCACATAGACTAATGGAATGGAAGGAGGTTCAAGTTTGAAAATAGGTAGGTTTAAAATACCCTACAACATAAACAGGGTCGAGAAGGGGAACAAAAAGAAATAGCTCGACGTTCCAAATTGAAGAACACAATAAGAGCATAAAGTGGTGTTAATATTGATATGAATTATTCAGAATCAGAAATAGAAGTATGAACCTGAGTAGAGGAGATCCTTGTTAGGAAGAAGCACAAATGATCACCGAGAGTTGAGAACCACGTTCATAGATTTCTAAAGTGAATGTGCAAGAGTACATATTTCTTGTAGGCTCGATCAATTGGTTCTGTGTTGTTGGGCCTGTGATTAGTCGTCGTGACTTAAGGACTAAGAGTGCTTCCAAGTACTTCCTACTTGCACTACTAATTTAAATATACCTACATCAATTTACATATGTCGTAAATTAATTGAATATTACATTAATAATAATTGTTATGTTTTTATAAAGCAAATTCAAAATTATTTATGGTATAATAGGGTAAGCATGCAAATGATAATAAATAAAATAAAATAGTTATTTTATAATATAGTCGGTAAAAATTATTAGCCCATAATACGTAATTAACAAAAAATAAAATTAAAATATGGACTAATAATTATTTAAAAAAAAAAATTATAGTTTCATATATTAATATAATATTTTTTTTAAGTAACTATTATTTTAAAATAAATTGTAAAAATAATAATAATAATAATAATAAAGAAAAGGAAAATATTTTTTAGTTATAAATTTTTTATAAATATAAATGTATATTCATTTTATATATAATATTACAATTTAAAATTTAAAATGTTTTAAAAATAACAATATTTCATTTTTAATGTTTAGATAATGAATATCCAACATTTTAAAAAGTAATAAAAAAATTTATCATTTTTCTTTATTTTATATTTTATATATTATTCACTCATTAACATCATTTTCAAGTATATAAGTATATATAAACCTTGCAAATTACTCACATTAATTCTGAAATTATTGATTTTGGCATATCAAGATTGCTTGAATTACACACTGCAGTCCAGATTTCACAATGATAGAACTTTTGGCTTTTCTAAAATATGAATCAAGAAAGAGCCTACTTGTACTAGTTTCTTTGATGGTGTGGGAATTGTTGCTATTTTTTCATTTCAGTGCATGTGGTGACGAAAAATGCAAGGCAGAGGTAAGGTGGGAATTGGGAGGTTCTTATGGAGAATTATGGTGTGTACACCATGCACGTGGCCTTCCTACCGAATAATAAGACATCATCTTTGACCATATTAATTTTGGCCCATCCAACATATCTTTGCCTCCTGGGAAATTTCATATCAATCAAACTTTGAAGGAAGATTGTTGAGCTCATTCCATCGAGTATGTGGAGCATGATTTCGATAGGAACCAGGTCTACCCATTTAAAATTCCATGGAAACATGGTGTTCTTATGGGGCTATGGAACTTGATAGGTGCTTGATCTATACTGATGGTTTCAACAAGGGAGATAGAACAGCCAACGTATTCCGTCGTTGTTATTTTTATGATTGGATTTATTTAATGGAATTTCTAAGGTGATATTGAGTAATTAAATTAAAAATGATTATTAAGTGATTTTTGATTAATTAAAATATAAAATTTTATAAAGTCCCTTTATATTATTGATTATTGAGTGGGAAAATGGTAAAAAAGAGAGATGCATGGTATTTTAATAACTCATGGTAATGACCCATAAAAGAGAGACACATGGTATTTTAATAACTCATGGTAATGACCCATAGTATTCTAATAATAAAAATTATAAAAGGAGAATTAGAGCTCACTTTTGAGTATGCATTGATGATTATTTACCATATTGAATGTGATCTCTTTAAGCTTGAATGTAAGGGTATGGAACATGTAAAGAGGATAATCGGTGGTTCAAGATTCACCATGGATGATCCATCCATATTGGCGTCAGTTTTGCAACGATACACCCTTGCCAATTAAAAAGGGGTGAATACTTCAAATCCCTTAATTCTACTTCAAATCGAAGGAGAAGGAACATCAATTTATTTATTGCAACAACCCATAATTTTATCTTTAGAGGTTGAATTGAATGGAAGGGGAAAATTTATATTGGGGTCCAGTTTTAATTATAAAATTTCATTAACCTTAATATCAGATATTAAATCATTAAAGGGTCAAATTGATTTGCAAGGTTGAATTAATTCCTTGAGAGCAGCGAATTGCAAGGGAATATAAATTATTGCATGAGAAGTGATTGGCAATATAAATTATTACATGAGAATTGATTCTTTCAGTTGCCATAGTTGCTTCTAAAGAAGATGAGGAACCAATTGTAACAGCTACTGAGTTCAACAAAATAAATTTTCTATACTTTTTCATAATTAGAATGAAAAAAAGTATGATTTTTTTAGTGAAATTCATATTGATAAAATGTATGTTTATTAGTCCTTCATATTATTTCAAAAAACAATATCTTTATTTGGATCTAAATTATTTGAATACATAAATTGTGCAAAATGTTTGTTTGAAACACCCATAAAATATTTTTGGAAAGAAATTTGGTAGTATAAGAAAGTACAAATAAAAAAGGGATATTACATTTTTCCACCCCAAGGGTGTGCCTTTCACTTATTTTTGATAATTCTTTCATAAGCAACATATCTCAAGTGTCCAAGCTTTCTTTTAAAGATGTATCATTGATGTAACCCTTAATGACAATTCGACTTCTCACTCATCAAGGTTGGGACATGCAAGGGTTCCCTTATTATGTGATGGGGCATCTACTGCTTAGGAATTAGGTGATGGCTTATGAGGGTGGTAGAGCTCAAGCTATGATTTTGTACACATGCTAATCAATGTCCTCACCATCATTTACATTATAATTTTTATTTTTCTTTTATTGTGGCCATATTATGCTTTAAAAGTTATTTATTGTGGATGTGAGGGTGGAAATCCCAATGAAATAATGACAATAAACCCAAAATACAGATGTGAAATTAGGAGAATGATGAAGAGTGTTAAATATGGAATAGTCATGGACACACTACTTCAATCCAATTTCCCAAGTAGTGTCCCTCCAATAACTCTAAGAACTCAGGGGGATGTCCCACTAGACTAGAGCCAAATACTAACTCTCTATTAAGGTGGGAAAACATGCTTATAATAAAGATTGGTCAATTATCCATATCTCTCCTTTATCCATGTTAGAATGAACAAAAAAATACCTAAAATAACATGGTTCCAAAATGGTTAAAGTACACGCCTAAGCGGTGATCTACCTTCCTTCAAGAGGAATTTTAGATGGTGACATGTGTATGGAAATGCAAATGGTAGAGGAATGTGGAATATCATTGTATATTGCAAAAACATAGGTTTTAAGACTACTTGCAGTGGAGGGGTTGAATATATTGATCTCTTTATTATCATTGATCACTTGGTTGCATGGTTATATTAGTAATTCAAGTATATGGGTTTCTCATTGTGTCTTTAACAAAGTTCCATAATAAGAGTTTTTTTACTATTTATAGGGAAAAAACACAAAATAAAAGAATGGTGATTTTTTTATAGTTTTTTGTGGGTAGTTTTTGGCTTTTATATTGTTGTTATGTAGAATATTCCCTTATATTTTGTTGTTTATTACCTTTTATATTTCGATTTTCTTTTTTTTCTTTTTTTTGTCTCAGATGAGCTTATAGGATCCTTTTATTGATTTTCTTTTATTTTCTATTGAAATTATGTCCTAGTTTGCAATGTTGTTGTTTTCTTTTATTCAAATGATGATATTAAGAAAATCAAGTGAGTAACTATGAATGAAAAATTTTAAGTTTATCAAAAAGTAGTGATATAAAAGGTTTTCTCTATAATATAGGTGGTCCAATGTTTTCATTTCAATTAAGAGTAGCAAAGACATTGTCTTCTTGTGCTTCAGGTAAAATAAAATTAATATTCTTGCTAACTACCTCTCTTCACATTTGCTAACTACAAAGGTCACTATTATGTATATTAAAAACAACACAATTAATACCCTTCAACAAATTTTCTATACCAATACATTGATGGTTTGTGTCGTGACATAATAGAGGAAGTCAAATACATGGCAATTTCAATCGGTAACTTTGAGACTAAGTTCCTCTAATGCTATTGTCATTTTGAGCTAACCACCATCTTATAATTATTCAAATCCTCTTATTTCATTAAAATATCATTAGTGTTTGCCTTTACAACTCTTGTGTTGATATTTGAGTTGGGATATGCTCAAACTGTGCAATATCTCACTAAGGGATATTTTTGTCACTTGAATTTTCGCTTACATATCATTGTCCTAGAAACAATAAAGGTAAAACTCATGAAATCACAATATAAAAAATGAAATTGTAGAATTAAGGAATGTTTGGAAGGAAAAAATATTTTATTTTATTGGATACAAAAAGATACACCATATTTGATATTTTAGAGACAAATTTAGGTGACCAATTGGAATAATATTATGTATTATCTAGGTGTCATAAGAGGATTTTGATTTGCATCAAGCATTGTTATTTACTTCAAAGTTAATGCAATTTGTTCATGGATTTCTACAAACATAAGAATAGGTGTGAGGAAAATCTGAACAAGGTTGCATTGCAACGGATACTTGTCGAATACATATGTAGAGAGCAAAAGTATTGCTAGAAACAGTACATGCATTGCAACCATAAAAGTAATGCACAATAAAATAAGTTGATTGATAACCTACAGTGAATTTGAAATAGAGGGGAAGTTCTCCTCTAATTTTTTGTTAATGGTGAATTTATATTTAAGAGTAGCTTGCTTATTGGTGATCATATCAACAACAACATGCAAAAACATTCTACTCAGTGCTCATAGGAGTGCGAATTAAATTATTATTATCATACTCAACAACCGCAAGTGAAAAATAAATTATGATTATCTTTATAAAAAACATGAATTACACATAAATTTAGTGAAAGGAAAATCCTATGAGATAACGAGAGAAGAAAATGTTATTCTCAATTACACCAATATCGCCTATTTTTTTCTAAAAAAATACATATGATTTGATGGTTGATGTTAAGCTACAGATTAGGTAATCCTCGCTAAGCGAGTGAATTTATAAGTGGCATTGAATATAAAGTTCTTATTGTAACATGAATTTAATCTACTTTTAAACACTCGCATGTTATGTCTTTTAAATGAGCGGTAGCAAAACTTGTGGTTGAATAAAACAAAATGTAACCCTCGCCCCTATAATTTTTTAGAAGCATATACTTTCAAATGCGGAAAGATCACAACAATGTATTGAGTAATTACTCACCTTTAAGTGTTGTTTTTTCTTCTTCAAAATTATCCATGAATTGGATGGATTTTGTCATTTTCATAATCTCATTTTTTCTCCCCCAAAAGAAGTATACTCTTATTTCACTATCCCATCCTAATTGTTGCCAACAACAAACAATATCTTTGAGTTTTGTTGGAGAGAGAAAATCCAAATATAAAAAAATAATAACTTAACATGAAGTGTTGTGGCTAATAGTTTGAATTTTTACTGTTTCAAAAAATAAATTTCAGAAATATTTTCTTTAAATACATCATTAAATAGAAAGACAATTCAACCATAAATAACAATAACAACTAATAACCTAACCGATTTTAAACTTGTAAAGTATAACCTCTCCACAACTCGAACCTTCTCACAACATGATTTGTGCTTTGAATGCATATTAAAATGGTTTTGCACTAATACCTCACGAGCTTCATCTTATGTCTTTCACTCTCTTTTTATGAGTTGTTTTTGCTTCTCTCGAAATTGTCCAAATTGTCCGACTACTAAAAAATTTAATCAATTCGGCTAGAAATAGAAACTCAATATTGAGTATAGAGAAAATAAAAAACTCAATATTGTATTTACATTATTATAAACATCACCCTATCACCTTATCAATTATACCTTACCAAGTGGTGTCTACCTAGTAGTTATTATAACCTTACTTTATCAATTATAAAATAGGCTATGTACTACATGTTGTACATCTCGTTATGTGCATGTTTATGTGGTTTATCATGTGGAAAAAATTATTATCAATTATGTGTGTTCCTAGTTGGATCCAAATCTATTATCGATTATGTATGTTCCTAGATGGATCCGCTCCCTCCCAAGTTTGTTTTCAATTCATGCATGTTTTGAGTTCATTGTCCATTCATGAATGTTCCTAAATATGGAAATGAGATGCCCCTTTATAAGGCCATAGAGTGGATTCACTCTTAAAAAAGTTATCTTCGTAGCTCGAGAACTCTTCAACTCGCCACTCCACGGAATTTCCACTAATAGCTTTATTTTTTGGGAGGATTGATAGCTTTGTTGTTGGGAGGATAGATGGATAGCTAGGGATATTCTGTTGGTTAAGTATAAATTCAACAAATTAAGAACGATGAATTATCCAAACCATTACGAAACGTGGTATGCCTTTCTAAACTTCTTGCATTGAAACAATGGTGTTGAATTCCTTTTTACAAAGGGAATTTGAACAAGGTTCTCCACACTTCAAGACGATGATCTATTTTTAAGCCCTCAATCTCTCTTCACAACTTGCAAATATTGTTATAAAAATTTTAACCAGGCTTTCAAGAAAAGAAATCGAATGTCAAGGATATTGATGTGGACTTAAAGAAGTAAGATTCGGGATGTGTGCCATAGTATTTCAGCTTCCAAAGGATATTAAGTTAAATTAAATATATCTAAGCTGAATTTATTTGATCTTTTTTAATTTCTACCGAGACACATTTCCCCGAAAATAGCTTAATGTTTTCTTTTAAAACCATTGGATGATGCATACCACAATCCTCGTCTAAATACATAACCTTTCTCTAAATCTTATGTTGTGTTAAGTGTGACATTATAGAAACGAAGAAAATTTGATAGCTTTCCCTAATTTTCTAGTTGGAAATAATTTATGAGTAGTGATTTGATGCTCCTTGCACTTGGAATTTGTGGTATTGAATTTATGCTTGTATGTTGACATTTATCCTAGCACATTAAATTTACGAATTCTTGGTGTGATAATAATAGCCATCTAAATCATCCAAAACCACCACTACCTCTCCAACATGTTTATCATTTCATAGTTTTCTATATGTCTCTTGCACTATAGAATCGTTTTGCTCTTGGGCATTTTTTTTAGGAACCCGACTTTCCCGCAGATCGTGATATAGTCAATTCAATGTTAAATACCCTCCCAAATTATTTTTTTCTTGTTCCCTTATATTATTCTAATTGGGAAATAACTTGGAAAACAAAAAAATGTTCATGGCCTCCTTTCTCATTAGAGAACATCGGTATTTTTTAGCATTATTTAGTGGAGGTGAAATAACAAATTATCGGCCCATTTTTTCCATTTAGTTAATTATATATTAGATATATAACTTTATATCCCAACAAAAAACTTTGAAATATTTTTTTTTAGTTTGCAAAGAAAATTTGCCCCATAAAAAAAGGCTAAAACAACTTGTCTTAGAATTAAGGAATTCATGGAACACTATCTATCTATTCTAAACTTAATGACCTCTCTATCACATAGTGGAAATACAAAGTAGTCCATTCAAGGAAAAATGGAAGAGAAATTTTATTTTTCTTGGTTAAGAGGAATATAGTGTACTCGATCATGGTGAGTGACATGAAGTAATAAAAAGAGCATGAAGTGTGCTACATGAGATAATAAAAGAAATTATTGCTTACCTATTTTTTCCTTCACTTATATATTCATGATTTTAGTTTCAACTCATGATTTTAATTTCAATAATAGTTCCTTCGAGCTTATATATTCCTGGTTTTAATTTCAAACAATTTCAAATTGCAATACAGGGGCATGAAATACCTCACTTGTCTACATTTTTTCTACAAAATAAAAATTTTGTTACTGAGAGATAATAAAAGAGAGCATTCCTTACCTATTTGTCCTTCACTTATATATTAAAGATTTTAGTTTCAAACCATTTCAATAGTAGTTCCTTGAGTTATATATTCCCGATTTTAATTTCAAATTGCAAGTAAGAGCATGAAATACCTCACTTGTCCGCATTTTTTCTCGCAAAAGGGATATTGTGTTGATAAACCTTGGTGTTGCTTCATGTTGCTTCAAAGAACTGAGGGAAGGAGATATTGTCATTATATCGAGTGGTGCTGCTTCATGCTTCTTCAAACGACTAAGCGAAGGAGATCTGGTCCTTCCGAAAGTTGTTTGTTTCATTTTACTTGGGGAAATGTTTTTTACCCTTTTACGAGGCTGCCCCCCTCCACACAATATTGAGCACTAGTGACTAGAGCACTTACATTGTAAATGACGAGATAGAAAAGAAATGGAAGAAGTTGGTAAATATGTTGGTAAGGATGGTGGCTTGGTAAAACCAAGGCGAGATGGCGAACATGCCAAGAGCCATATTGAGACAACATTTCTCTTGAAAATCCGAGGTGAAATATATATGGGAAATTGTTTGGAGTAAATATAATACTTTTCTTAAAGACCTAAACTTCGAATATGTAATAATTTTCGCAGAAAAATAAAAAATTTTGGATAAATTCTCTTAGAAGGAATAAACAACTTTGATAAAAAGTTGGCTGAGAAATGTTGAAAAGTTACGATACAAGTTTTATAAAACTTTGGTTATCTTGAAAAATTATGCCTCTAAAAAAAATCAAAGCTCGCAATAAGAACTCAAACAATCTTTTCCAATTGAAAAGAATTAAAATAAAAAATTAACTCATTTTAAATGCAAAGTTATTAAAAAAAGTATTGGCTAAACTCGTGATAAAGCTGTGATATATGGAAAATATCAAAACAAATAATACCTACCTAGGATAGCAAACATGCCAAGATCCATATTGAGACATCATTTATCTTAAAAAAATTCGAGTGGAAATTATTTTTAAATGGGGAAATTGCTTCGAGTAAATATAATACTTTACTTAAAACCCTAATCCTTTTGAATATGTAATAATTTTTTGTGAGAAATAAAAAAATTTGGATATTTTTTTTCGAAGTAATAAAAAAACTTTGATAAAACTTTGGGTGAGAAATGTTGAAGAATTTTGATATAACTTTTATAAAATTTTGGTTATCTTGAAAAATTATGCCTCTAAAATATCAAGCTTCCAATAAGAACTCAAACGAGTTTTGTCCAATCGAAAAGCATGAAAATAAAAATTAACTCATTTTAAATGCAAAGTTCTTAAAAAATTCATTGGCTAAAATGCGATATATGGAAAAAGGTCAAAACAATTAATAGTTGGTCAGCAATTTATCGATAGCTATATAAGATAGAGACAATTTTGGAGGATGAAGGTGCTAAGCTATCCCATTTGTTGGACCTTTAAGTGGGTTTGCAATGGTGATTGTGTCAAATTTTCAATCTTTTGATTGCTTCAACTAAGGGTCTAGGTTAAAACATAAGATATGTTATAGTGGTTGCTACATGGACTTTGAGATTGATTAAAAATATCCTTCAAGAGAAAATCCTGCTTCTCCTAGTTAGAACATGTAAAATAGTGTAAATGGATAGATGTGGATTATACGTCGTTCTTGAAAAAAAAGACCACTGTGTATTTTATTAGTCTTGTTTTCATTAATGGTCAAGGTGTATTTTATTATTTTATGTTTTATTAATGCTTCACATTCAAATTTAAGTTATATATATATATATATGCTTGCGAATTATTAATGATATGTGTGTTGCAAATTTTATTTTAGATCGCATTCATTAACTTACTACCTTAAGTTGCAACATCATTTAGAAAACAATTAAATAGATTTTTGAATTATTACACCGAAGGTGTTATCTATTGTGGAGTTTTTCGTAGCGACACTGTAGAGATTCGTCATTACTGACAGAAAGTGTCATGCTACGTCTGTACACTTATTTCTCAGAATTGTAATCAATTAACCGTGAAGACAAAACAGAAAAAAAATGCATAAAAATAATACCTGGAATGAAGGGTTATTACCTGTAATCTCTATTTATGAATGCTGCAAGGTGAGAAAAATTGAAATGCTTCCACACTGCTTCCAGAAACGAGATTTCCAAGTTTTTACCTGGCAGCTGCACCAATATATGACGTGAATTACATCTGAATCCGCCTTCGGCTTGCAACCGTCAGAGGCTTAATACGACAGCAAGAAATAAGATGACTCCTCAGCGCTGGGCAGGTGCACCACACTCCAGTATTGCTGCACATACCATAAGGGGCACAGTAGTTCGGAAAGTGGTATATACCATTGAAGCAAGGCTTGTTCTCAACACGGATGCTGCAGAGCATTACCAAAGTGTGTGCGTAGGGTTTGAAGATGGCTTCAGATTCCGGAGGTCCTGCAGTAGAGTCCTGCTTACGTTACAGCTGGCGGCCGACCTTTAAATGTATGGACTTTTAACGTTGAGATCGATTTCGTTCATCTTGCTTCAAATTTGAAGTAATCGAGGGCAGAATTCTAACAATTTAAGCTAAGTTTCCCCTAATTTTGCTTTTTTCGAGCTTTTTTTTGTCAGGTTAAAGATTAGTTGTTTGAAGGGATTAGGAGCGGTTTGAATTCTGTTTGTTGTGATTTTGATGTAAGAAATGGATTTGTGAGTGATAATCCCTTCCAAATCTTTTTCGGAATTCCAGATCTTCCCAAATCAGTATTGCTTCCTCGAAATTTTCCTTTCATTTGATACTGAAATGCATTTCGAAGATGTATCGGTGAAGTAATTGTGAATTTTATCTTGACTGTCTCTCTATTTACATAGAATATGTTTTTCATCGAGAAATTCGTCGATTCTCCGATAAAAACTAATTCGAATTCTTAAAATTTTTCAATCTTATGTAGCTTGCTATTTTCCCTGTCTTTTATCTGTTATTTGCCGGAGCGTTTCGCTTGATGACTCGGTGAGTCCCAAGGGAATTAATGAATGCCTGAAAAAGTCTCTCTTTTTTTGCTCAATACGACCTCTGCAAATAAAGTAAATCTGTGCAGAAATCGCCAAGAAGGTCAAGAAAATTCGTGGAGAAATCGCTAGCAAATCACGCGCCCATCCAACGGTTGTTATCACGTTGCATCGCTTCATTTGATCCAACAAATATCGCACGAGTTACTTGCACAAACGATAATGCACAATGGCGCGCAATGAAAGCGTTTTTCCAAATTCGCTTAGGGACACGCATCACCCAGTGTATGGCATCGCTGCGATCTCTTAAATACCACTTACCGTGCAAATCCGGTTCGATCAAAACCGCCGGTTAGCTCTAAACCACGTTCACTGTTCACTTCGTGGTTCCGCCCATTCTCCGCTGTGGATCCAGCTCGATCCAGACATTTTGAGGACATTTTCGTCGATCCGCGTACCGCTGCTGTCGCAAAGGCAAGTTCGGATGAAGAAATTCAGGTAAAGATCGCAAAGAAAGTAAAAAATGGAGGGGTGCGACGATTATTTACTAGTGTTTTGAGCACGATTTAGGGCTCAAGATGCAGATAATTGCAGGGGAAATATCTGATTTGCGGTGAATTTGTGGTCATTGTGAATGTGTTGGACGAGCTGCCTGAACCGCACGGGCAGGGCGCGAGGAGGAGCTATGAAGGTCACCCCCGTGAAATTTCTGGCCCTGTTTCTCATGGTTTCCATCACCGGATGGGTGATTTTCATGTGTGTTTAAATCTTTTATTGGTGGAATTTTTGAGAATTTTGTGTTTCAAAAGTTTTACCATTTAATGCCTTAAATTGTCCTCCTTTAAATGTTTTAGTTAAGAATACTCTTAAAACATTTCACTTTATATGCTTCATCTGAAAATACTTCAGTGAGTTTCACTCTAGTGATATTTTATCTTACCCGTTGGAGCTAAGATTGCCATGGAAGTTTTGTACTTTGAAAATTTGAGCCAAGAATGCTTTGAAATTTTTGTAACTTTTCAAGAGAAGAATGCTTCAAATTTTTTGTGATGTTTTAAGGGAAGAATGCTTGAAAATTCTGTAATGTTTAAATGAAAGAATGATTCAAAGGAGTTGTATTACAAAGGTTTTAGTGAACATTCTTGGAAATTTTTGTACTAATGTTTAAGCTAAGAATGCTTTAAAATTTCTGTACTTAGTTCTATACTTTTTACACGATCCAGCTAAGAATGCTTGGACAGTTTAATAGATGCTTTGCAATTTCTAGAAATGACAAGCTGATAAAATGAGTGATATTTGTCCACACTCGTTAAGTTGACACGAAGTTAATTAACCATATTTCTTAATTAGGTGAAAATTTAGCTCAAATCATTCTTTTTTATTAGGGTGCCAGTATCCTGAGGTTCAGTTTGGACTCTGGCAGTCTTTCCCTATAATCATTTTCTCGTAGTCAATGACACCAAGGTCCATTTTCCTACTTGTTAAATTAGGAGAAGTTATATTAGATAGACTTGTTGCTTCGAACAGGATGCTCTAAGTACTTCTCCAAAATAAATCAAGTTGAATTTGACATAAATTTGTGCTCGTGTCCTCTTTTTCTTAAAATACCTAGTGACCTACTTCAACATTTCTGTTTTTCTGACCTTTTTCGCCAGAAAAAGAGAGCTATATATATTATTTCACAATATTTCAATGTTGGCGCAAAATTCCTCTCCTGGGGAGGACTTATGGGGGCGATCAATGGTTCATGTCTACAGAAAACCAAAATCAGTTTAAGGATCCCTGAAGCTATATTAAATAAAAGCAAGCAAAAATTAGGGTATAGAGTTTTTTACTGATAAATGGTTGCAATACTAACTGAATCCTTAACATAACACAACTAAGCATAAGTGATAATTTTTTATCTAAGTTTTAATATCAATAGAAATTTAAACAACCTTGTTTAATAAAATTTTTAATAGAAATTTAAACAATTTTGTTTAATAAAATTTTTAATAATTTTAAATTTATTTGAACCATAATTAATATTAAAAATATCATAATTAATTAAATCTTTATTTGAATGTTTCATATAATCTCAACTATTGGAGTCACTATTCTACATATTTATGGAAGTATACAGTGGATAAAAGACAAGCTTATTGCTTGAAATCTTATACAGAGTTTAATTTTTAGTTCTACAAGGTATTTTTATTTGATGTAAAAACAATATAATATCAAGATTTTGTTTAGAAATGTTAATTTTGAGGTTGGAATTCCACATAGTGTGGAAATCAATTGAACTATATACATATTGAAATGTGACCAAATATGCATAATGGATATGGACCGATTATATATTTGATTTTGATTTTGATTTTATTTTTATTCGTTTATTTTTATATTTTTCATTTTATTCGTTTTTATTTTAATTTTTATCTATTTATTTATTTATTTTATTTTTATTTTTATTTTATATGTTTTATATTTTTATTTCTAATTTATTTATTTTTTAATTCTTTTATTTATTTTTAATTTTTTTTAAAGCTTAAATAAAATTACTTATAAAATAAGGTAACTGATGTTATGAGTTTTGAATCAACTAACATATAATTATTAAAAATAAAATAATTCTTTATATATTTAAACTATAAATAGTATTTCATTATTCTTAACATTTAATTTATTTGAAAATGTCAATTGTTAATCTCAATCAAAACACGCAGAACCAGGCCGAACTCTTTGATAGGCACAAGAGTTAATACAAAGTCTACTCCTTCGGTGTACCTTTGCACCCTTAGGGGCAAATGCTAGTATATATTATACAATACATAAAAATCACATGTCACTATTAAATTATATAATAAATAAAAATGCGCATGCTCATCAAATGAAGGAAAGAAACATGAAAATATATATATGTTAGGAAATGAATCAAGTTTAGATATTTTAGAGACGTAGTTTTTCACGTGTGGTTATCTAATTCCTCAACTTTAAAAAAATATAATAACAATTAAATTGAATTGGAATAAGAGCATGCCAACTAATTTTGCAACTTTGCTAAGGAGGTCCCATCTTCAAACACTCTCTTACCGATGAAATAGGTAACCGACCTCAAAACAGGAAACCGACCTCAAAACAAGAATCCTAGCCCAAAAAGACTCAAAAAACATGAAAAAACACCTTAGAGACAAAAAAAAATTTCTTGAAAACATGATTGAAAAAACACTCGAAACAAAACCAGCTATCAAGCCAATTAAAAAAAAATGTGTCATATTTTTTACATTTTTAAAAATAGAAATAACATTTTTTAATTTTTAAAATTCAAACATTAAAAAAAAAACCTAAAATTTAAGAAAAAAATAAATTTAAAAAATAAAAATATTTTAAAGCTTAAAATTTAAAAATATATAGGAATAAAAAAATAAAAATAAAAAACAAAATAAAAATTTTAATTCAAACATTAAAAAAACCTAAAATTTAAGAAAGAAAAAAATTAATAAAATTTCAAAATATATAGAAATAAAAAAATAAAAATATTAAATTAAATCAATCAATAAAAAAAGTTAAAAAAGAAAGAAATTAAAAATATATATATAGAAATTAAACTTAAAAAAGAAAAAGATAATGTTTATTAAATTAAATAATTAAAAAAAATAAAAATAAGATAGTTTTTTTTATTTTATTTAAATTTTCTTTTTGAATTTTAAATTTTCTTTTTTTTTTAATTTGTTTTTTTGTTAATTTTAAAATTTGTATTTTTGTTTTCTTATTATTATTATTTTTTTAATTTAAATTTTTAAATTTAATTTTTTCTTTTTTGTATTTTATTTTTTTTATCTAAATTTTAATTTTGTAATTTAAATTATTTTTAAATTTTCTATTTAATTTTTTTTTTAATTATATGGTTTTTTTTAATAACTTAGAAAAAAATGTTTTTGATTTTTTTTTTTTTTTTGGGTTAATTTTTGTTTTTTTTCTTTAAATTATGTGTTTTTTTTCAAATTTTGTCATTTCTTTTGATATAATTTTCAAATATTTTTGTTTTTTTTTGTTTTTTTTAATTTATTTTTGTTTAAATTTTTTATTTTTAAGAGTTAATTTTGTTTTTTTTAACATTTTTATTGGTTTTTTTATTGTTTTTATATATATTTTTTTATCTAAGTTTTGTGTTTTATTACCAACATGAAAATCACCACTCTAAAAAAAAAAGGTTGATGCTGCATCAATACGTTTCAAAATTAGCATGAAAATCACTGCTCTAAAAAAAAAGTTGATGCTGCATCAATACGTTTCAAAATTAGCATGAAAATCACTAACATTTTAAAACAAATATTCATACTTCATAAATAAAAATATTAGAGTGTCAAAAATGTGCACAAAAAAAGGGGGTGATTTTGCATCACCACTTTTCAAAATCGAGTGCTTTTTATGCTACCAAAAAAAGGTAGGTAACAAGTGTGAATTTTATTTCATGATGAAGTGTTTTCAACAGTTGTGTTGAGTAGTGTTTGACATATCCTTATGTCAGCTTTGTTGAATGAGTTAAAAGTGGGAAATTTTACTAGAGTTTGAAGCAATTTTAGGGAACATTTTGGGGAACATCTTGGCTTTCATGTGGTTTAACTTCTTCTTATATATATGATACCTAGTTATAACCATAATTTCAATTAGGAAAATGTTTTCTTTATATAATAATATATGATTGGGAGCATTATATTTAATCTTAAAATTTTAGGTTATAAACACCTTTTGGATTTGTTTTATCTGTCTCCATGATTATGTGGAGATACTACAACGCCAAAAGTGGCATCCATATAAAATATGGATAAATATGTTCTTAGATTTATATTTTAGTTTTAAGTGAAATTATAAATGGTAACAAATGAAAATTCCTTTCAAATAATTCATGCATGTAAATATATTGGAGTTTTTTTCCATGTAAATGTTATTCTTACTTACACCAATATTGCCTATTCTTTCTAAAAAATACATATGATTTGATGGTTGATGTTAAGCTGCAGAGTACGTAATCCCTCTGCTGAGCAGTGAATTTATAAGTGGCATTGAATATAAAGTTTAAAGTTCTGATTGTAACATGAATTTAATCTACTTTTAACCACTCGCATGTTATGTATTTTAAATGAGCAATAGCAAAACTTGTGGTTGAATACAACAAAATGTAACCCTCACCCCTATAATTTTTAGAAGTATATACTTTCAAATCTCTAAAGGTGACAACAATGTATTGAGTAATTACTCACCTTTAAGTTTTGTTTTTGCTTCTTCAAAACTGTCCATGAATTGGATGGATTTTTTCATTTTCATAATCTCATTTTTTTCTCCCCAGAAAAAGGTGTACTCTTATTTCATTATCCCATCCTAATTGTTGCCAACAACAAACAACATCTTTGAGTTTTCCTGGAGAGAGACAATTCAAATATAACAAATAATAACCTAACATGAAGTGTTGTGGCTTACAGTTTGATTTTTTTTGTTTCTAAAATAAATTTTAGAAATATTTTCTTTAAATACATCATTAAGGAGAAAGATAATTCAACCACAAATAACAGTAACAACTAATAACCTTACTGACTTTAAACTTGAAGTATAACCTCTGCACAACCTGAACCTTCTCACAACATGATTTTTGCTTTGAATGCATAGTCAAATGGTATTGAACTGATACCTCTGAGCTTCATCTTATGTCTTTCACTCTCTTTTTATGAGTTGTTTTTGCATCTCTCGAAATTGTCCAAATTGTCTGACTACTAACATTTAATCAATTCAACTGGAAATAGAAACTCAATATTGAGTATAGAGAAAATAAAAACTCAATATTGTATTTACATTATTAGGATTCATGTTGTGTGCCATAGTTTGAACTTTTAATTTCTCCCAGGACATTTCTGTGAAATAGCTTAGGGTTTTCTTGTAAAACCATTGGGTGATACATACCATAATCCCATCTAAATCCATAACCTTGATCTGAAGATTATGTTGTGTTAAGTGTGACAATATAAAATGTGACACTATAGAAACGGAGCAAATTAGATAGCTTTCCCTAATTTTCTAATTGGAAAGAATTTATGGGTAGTGATTTGATGCTCCTTGCACCTGGAATTTGTGGTATTGAATTTATGCTTGTATGTTGACATTTATCCTAGCACATTGAATTTACGGATTCTTGGTGTGATAATAAGAGCCATCTAAATCCTCCAAAACCACCACGACCTCTCCAACACGTTTATCATTTCATAATTTTTGTATATGTCTCTTGCACTACATAATCGTTTTGCTCTTGGGCATTTTTTTCGAGGAACTTGACTTTCCCAGAGACTGTCATCTAGTCAATTCAATGCTAAATACTCTCCCAATTTTTTTTTATTTTCTTGTTCCCATATATTATTCTAATTGGGAAATAACTTGGGAAACAACAAATGTTCATGGCCTCCCTCCTCATTAGAGAACATCAGTATTTTTTAGCATTATTTAGCGAAGGTGAAATAACAAATTCTCGACCCATTTTTCCTTTTAGTTCATTAGATATTAGATATAGAACTTTATATCCCAACAACAACTTTGAAATATATATATTTTTTAGTGTGTAAAGAAAATTAGCCCCATAACTAAAACCTAAAACAACTTGTCTTAGAATTAAGGAATTCATGGAACACTATCTATCTAGTCTAAACTTTATGACCTCTCAGTCACGGAGTGGAAATACAAAACAGTCCATTCAAGGACAAATGGAAGAGAAATTTTATTTTTCTTCTTGGTCAAGAGGAATACGGTGTACCTGATCATGCTGCGTGACATGAAGTATTAAAAGAACATGAATTGTGCTACATGAGATAATAAAAGAGATTATTGCGTACCTATTTTCCTTCACTTATATATTCATGATTTTAATTTCAATAATAGTTCCTTCAGTTATATATTCCTGGTTTTAATTTCAAACAATTTCAAATTACAATCAAGGGCATGAAATACCTCACTTGTCTTCATTTTTCCACAAAATGAAATTGTATTACATGAGATAATAAAAGAGAGCATTACATACTTATTTTTCCTTCACTTATATATTTAAGATTTTATTTTCAAACCATTTCAATAGTAGTTCCTTGAGTTATATATTCCTGATTTTAATTTCAAATTGCAAGAAAAAGCATGAAATACCTCACTTGTCTGCATTTTTCTGCAAAAGGGATATTGTGTTGATAAACCTTGGTTTTTCTTCAAGTTGCTTCAAAGAAATGAGCGAAGGAGATATTGTCATTATATCGAGTGGTGTTGCTTCGTGTTGCTTCAACCAACTGAGCGAAGGAGATATGGTCCTTCTGAAAGTTGTTTGTTTCATTTAACTTGGGGAAATGTTTTTCACCCTTTAGGCTTCCCCCTCCACACAATATTGAACACTATTGATGAGAGCACTTAAATTGGAAATGACAGATAGAAAATAAATGGAAGAAGTTGGTAAATACTTTGATAAGGACGGTGGCTTGGTAAAACCAAGGCAGATGGCGAACATGCCAAGAGCCATATTGAGACATCATTTCTCTTGAAAAATCCCAGGTGGAAAATTATTTATAATAATACTTTTCTTAAAACCCTAAAATTTGGAATATGTAATAATTTTCTGTGAAAAATAATAACTTTGGATATATTCTTTTAGAAGGAATAAACAACTTTGATAAAAATCTGGGTGAGAAATGTTGAAAAGTTGTGATACAACTTTTATAAAACTTCGGTTATCCTAAAAAATTATGCCTCTAAAAGATAAGCCTGCAATAAGAACTCAAACAATTTTGTCCAATATAAAAGCATTAAAATAAAAATTAACTCATTTTAAATGCAAAGTTCTTAAAAAAAATATTGGCTAAACTGTGATAAACTATGATATATGGAAAAAGATCAAAACAAATAATACCTACCTAGGATAGCAAACATGCCAAGATCCATATTGAGACATCATTTATCTTAAAAACTCTGAGTGGAAATTACTTTTATATCGGAAATTGCTTCGAGTAAATATAATACTTTACTTAAAACCCTAAAAAATTTTAATATGTAATAATTTTTTTGTGAGAAATAAAAACTTTGGATAATTTTTTTTCGAAGGAATAAACAACTTTGACAAAACTTTGACTCAGAAATGTTGAAGAATTTTGATATAACTTTTATAAAATTTTGGTTATGTTGAAAAATTATGCCTCTAAAGGATCAAGCTTCCAATAAGAACTCAAACAGTTTTGTCCAATCGAAAAGCGTGAAAATAAAAATTAACTCATTTTAAATGTAAAGTTTTTAAAAAAACATTGGCTAAACTACGATATATGGAAAAAGGTGGAAAAAGGTCAAAACAATTAATAGTTAGTCAGCAATTTATCGATGGCTATATACCTACCTAGCGAGGTATAATAAGACAGAGACAATTTTGGAGGATGAAGGTGCTAAGCTATCCCATTTGTTGGACCTTTAAGTGGGTTTGTAATGGTGATTGATATCATTATTGTTCATCTAAGAAAAAAGCATGTCACTTAAAAGTACTAGCCAACTATAATAATAAAATGTAATTGAAAATTTAAATTAAAATATAGAATCACGGATTTATTTTTTATAAAAAATAATATTTATTTTAATTAAAATTTTATAGTTCTATATATTAATAAAATAATTTTTAATAATAATTATTTAAAAATTAAAAAAAAATTACAAATTATACACTTTCTATTTTAAATGGAAAAAAGAAATAGATGGAGAAGAATGAGATGTTTATTTAGTTATAAATTTTTTGATGAATATAAATATGTCCTTGTTCTATATAAAATACTTAGGTGGTAGATGAATGTGTCATAAATAAGAAAAATGTAAAATATGATGGGGCTAATGAAACTTGGTGCAATGAACTCACAAAAACTTGATCCAGTTAAACATATTTTTGGTCAAATTAATGGTATTTTTTCCAAGTTATAAGTTTATGTCTCAATTGAAAGAAATAATCTTATGTGTATGCACACATTCTAAATTTTGAATTGTTTGAATAGAATTGAGAGACCAATTTAACAATGACGACCATAATCAGGGAGAAGATTTCACAATGATAGAGCATTCTAGTTTTCTTAAATGAATCTTGAATTTTCCTCCAAAAATGTGCAAGAAATACTTCCATGAATTTCAGTAACTCATACGAAGAGATGTCACTATTATAGAACTGAACAATGATAAGATGTAGAATTCTTCACTATGCAAAGTGAGGAATTAAGGGTTTGTAATTAAAAAGTTGCATGGAAAAAATAACATAGGAACCTTTTACCCGCAAATGAAAAGTGGTCTAAGTATAAAGCGTAAGTATGAAATACGTAATGCGTAGAGTATGGAAGGTTAGTTTTGGAGATAGATCTCTACACAAGCGTTTATAAATACTTATAAAAGGTATGAGTCATTTTATAGATTAATGAAAAACGAAAAGGAAGAAAATGAGTTTCATTGTTAAAGGAAAAATCTAGTTAATATGGATGAGGCATAAAAATGGATTGACACTAATAATTTGTTGAATAAATGCAATTGAGGAAAAATGATACTATAAAATGAAAAATAAATGTTATATATGAGAAATCAAGCTTTATAGAGAGTTGAAAAT